>JANDJT010000071.1:21655874-21684142 GCA_024331685.1 Stegophilus panzeri
ATGTTGATATTTCTGTAAAGCTGCTTTGAGACAATGTCTATTGTAAAAAGCGCTATACAAATAAAATTGAATTGAATCGAATCGAATCTACTCACACGGATTAAATAAGTACTTTACTGATGGATTCCCTTGTGTATTGAATTTCAAGCCATTTATGAACCGCTATAATAGCAGGCCTCTGTGTGAGCTGGCAGAGTTTGCTCACAACACACACACACACGCTCACAGTGCGTGCTTGAACTTGAATTTGAACTCGACTGAAGCCAAAGCTGTGAAGTATCGAGACGGCATTTTATTTAGCTTTCTGTTGAGTTTATGAAAAGTGCTGGCAAACAAATAAAGCGAGTCTCAAAACTCTGACCAAAACCCCCCACCTGTCTCCCGAGTCATCCTCGATGCACACACATCAGGTTCTACAGTGAAGCTGAAACCCGAGAGGAGGACTCGGATGCCACCATGGAAGCCTCCCCCAAATCCAACACCAAACCCTCCTCTACCTGCTAAATAAGCAACAGCTGTGCTTTGAAGCCCTCGCTCAGTAGCAGGCTGAGGATCAAAGGGTGCTCCAGAAGATGCTGCAGCCCTCCGTATCTTCTGCTGTGTTCGCTCCCATGACGATGGCTTCCAACGATGATCCGGAGATTTTTCGAGCATGCAGCAGCTGTGTGGGACCGGCCAGATGATAAATGGGCTCCGCGAGTCCTCACTTTGCTGTCGGGTCACTTTATTAATTCGCCAGCACTTTTCAGCACGCTTTTCATAAGCTCAACGGAAAAATAAACAAAATGCTGTCTTAATACTTCACGGCTTTTGCCATGTTCGAATTCAAGCTCACGCTCTGTGCTTGTGTGTGTCGTGCGTCGTGCGAATAGGTTTCCGGTAATAACACACAGGTGAGAATCATTTTTCTTCCTGTCGGTTCAACCCGGCTCCTCGCTCCGTCCACAGCCGATGCTCGACCACGCCCCCTCTGCCACACACCATTATATATATACAAATTTTTTTTGAAAGACAATAGAAGTTAGGAGTCAGAGCTCACTTTTTTGGATGCATTGTCTTGTTCAGGTTCCAGAGCTTTAGTGTTCCATCCTCAGAAGCTGTCAACAGCACAGGCTGAGAAGGGTGAAAGGTCAGGGCTCGGATCGCATCAAAGTGGCTCCGGAGCGTAAAGCGTGGATTCCATGTCTTCTTAAACTCCTCCTGACTGTCCTGTTGCTAAGAAAGATATATGACGGATATAAAAAGTCTACACACTCTTGTTAAAATACAGGTTTTCGCGATGTAATAAATGAAAAGTCATGTTAGATCTTTAATGGGATTTAGCAACCAACAAATTGGTTTTCAAATCAGTTGAAAAACCAAACAGAAAAGTTTTAAGTGGGGAAAAAAAAGAAAATAAAAACTTAACGTTTGTGTAACACCACTGTGTAAACTCTAGAGACTCTTGTGTGTGAAAATCCCAGGAGTATCCCAGTTTCTGAAATACTCAAACCAGCCCGTCTGGTACCAGTTAAAGTCAGAGAGATTTGGCCGCTTTGTCCCAATTCTGATGTTTGATTCAACATTAACTGAAGCTCTTGACCTGTATCTGCAGGATTTGTATATGCATTGTGCTGCTGCCACCTGATTGGCTGATTGGACAACTGCATAAACATGCAAGTGTATGGAAGTATAATAGTGCCAAATGTCCTCAAGGCAAAATGGCATGTTGAACTACATAAATTGAATAAAAACATATCGCAATAACAATACTTGAATTTTTCTGACCAGCAATTTGACACAAATTGAAAAAAAAAAAAAAAAAAAACCCACAGCAATATCAATGCTTGAATTCATTTCCTCTGCAATTCATTGGGTTTATACATTTAGATTGAAAACAAAATTCCAGCATTCAAAATTCAATGCACACATATTCACGTTCCTAAAATACAGTTCAAGAATAATTCAAGTATTGTTACTGCGATATGTTTTTATTCAATTTATGTAATTCAACATGCCATTTTGCCTTGAGGACATTTGGCACTATTATACTGCCATACAGGTGTACCTAATAAAGTGACTGGTGAGGATATATATGTATAAAATAATGCTAACAGAGGTTTTTCATTGCATGCAAATACACAAAGTTCATGTAAATGCAAAATAATACAATTTTACTTCAAAACAATAAACTTTAGACATTGAATATTGAAAGGTGAATACAGCATATAATGTGATTAAAAATGGGTAAGTGCAACTTCAACAAACAAAAACAAATAGACACTCACATCAATGGTGAAGTCATTAGCAACAGTAAGGTCAGCCAACTCGCCCAGATTTATATCCCCTCCTCCAACTGTATCCAGTATGAAGACATCAGATGAGAAGCCCAGAGTGCATCCTGCAGTGTAAACAAAAGGAAAATTACAACAAAAAAAACCACAAAAAAACCCCAGAAATAACAAAGAACACTTTGGAATGTTGTGCTGTTTGTGATGGTATAAAATAAGCAGGTCAGAACAGTTGAAGATTTTGTGCTGTTCACCGCAATGTTGCAAGACATCCACGTGTAACTGTCATCAGATTAGATCACCTCGGCTAAGCTTTATATTTCTATCGGATAAACCGAACGTGTCAGAAACGCCAACACTCCCGTGCTCCAGAGAATTTCTGCTTCCGTTGCCTCTCCACAAGTAAGTGACTCATAAAACGCTAACAAAAATCAAGATATCAGCTGAACATTTGCCAGCTTTCCACTCAGACATAATTGTTATGATGTGTTCACCTCAGATTTAGAGTTGAATACTGTTTAAATCCCAATCCTTGTGATCATGCACTCGATAATATAGCCCCACTTAAAAGAAAACAAATTAGAGAGGGGAAAAAAAAACTAGCACCCTGGTATAAAGATCACACAGTAAAAGTCCTTGGTGTGATTATTGACTCCAGTCTCTCATTTGACGATAATATTACCAAGAAAGCATTTTTTCCATCTTTTTTAAATCAGAAATATTTCTAAGATAAGAAAAACTAGCCCATGCTTTTGTTACCTCTGGGTTGAACCATTGTAATGCATTGCTGTATGGATGTTCCAGAAGGTGAACAAACAAGAATGTAGCAGCCAGAGTCCATACGAGAACCAGAATATTTGACCATAGCACGCCTTTCTTATCCACACTGAATTGGTTCCCAGTAAAATTCTGATGATAAAATACTACCAATGATATATAAAGCACTCAACAGTCTCACGCCACAATAACGTTTGGTAATATTTGGTCTTTTATGATCCGCCATGCCTTCTTCAATACAAAAGTGCTGGCTCTTTGTTGGTACCTAGAATAATGAAGACTACAGCAGGGGGCAGATATTTTTCTCTTAGATAAAGGCACAGATCTGTCGAGTTCATGGGCATAGAGTTTTGGTAAACAGGAATGTTCGGATGCTGTGTTATGCAGCTTTATGTCTCAGGTTGCTCTATCGGGGTCCCAGCACAATATACAGTACTGTGCAAAAGTCTTATGCACATGCAAAGAAATGCTGTGAGCAAAGATGCCTTCAAAAATAATGAAACTAAAATGTTTCTATATTAAAACAAGTATTATAAAGAGCAGTAAACAGTAATAAATGAAACAAAGGCAATATTTGGTGTGACGACCCTTTGCTTTAAAAGAAAAATTCAGTCTCGGGTACAATGTGTGCAGTTTCTCTCTCACACTGTTACTTCTGCTGCCTGATGAGATGCTGGTGACCCTGTCTTTTCTGCCCTACGGATCTGCCTGGCCCATTCTGATGCTCTACTTCTCCTCCTACACGTGAGAATTACTATACTACGCCTCCTACACCTCCTACTATGCCTACTACGCCTCCTTCACGTGAGAATTACTTGCTGTTAGTGAGGAGAGACTCGCATGGCTAGGCTAAAGTTTGCAGTGAGATGGCTGTGGATGGTCTCACTTAGCCTGATGATTGCTCTTGCCACTGCTTGACTCTATAGTGTACAGCTGTGGAAGAGTAATGACTCATAATAGCATAATCTGCCATCACCTAGAAGAGGATGGGTTCCCTTTTGAATCTGGTTCCTCTCAAGGTTTCTTCCTCATGTAGTTTCAAGGAGATTTTCCTTGGCACCATCCCCTCTGGCTTCCTCATTGGGATCTAAATCTAAATCCATATTCAGATTTCTGTAATGTCCATTATTAAAAGCACTATAGAAATAAAATGTAGTTGAATTGAATAATACTTGAAGAAGAAAGCACATTTAGATGATTTACAACCTTTAGAAGGGCTATTTGTGGATAGGCAGTTTGATTTGTTTGTTAGGTGCCTTACCAGCTAATGCTGATGGAAGCCAGAAATTAATGGCACAGAAAACTACTGGTAGGGAGATAAATTCCTGATTGAAAGTTAGGCATGATTACTTTATGGTACTTGGCTGGTTTCCTGAATCCTGAATCTGATTTCCGAAAGGTTTACAACAAGAGCCTTGTATCACGGTTTCCATACCTAGCTCTCGGCCATCTCCCGAAATGCATGCCTCCCCAGCCCCCTCGCCCTCTTCTCCCGAACCCAGGAAATCAAATTCACTGAGGGCGTCTTCTGAATCATCCTCATCTTCTTCATCCTCAGGATCTACACCTGTAGTCATGGGTTCTCCAAAAATCTGAACAAACAAAAACCAAAATATCTAATTATGGCTAAAAGGAGTTTTCATTGGGTGCTTGTAATGTACTTTGTACATTATAAAGTGTAAGAATATGGTGATATTATATTATGCATATTATCATGGTGTGTGTTCGCATCACTTCTAACCTTGCCTCTGGATTTCTTGTTTTTATGTGGTCCATCAATACAATCTGTGGCTATTCCCTGGAAATCATCATCTTCGTCACTGTCCTCTTCATCATCACAGCTACGCAGGAAAGGAATTTTATCCAGTACTGACCTGCCAGTGTGCTCTGTAGAACCTTCTTTTCCAGCATTTCTGCGATTTACACAACAAAGATAAGTAGTACTCGATTGCTATTTCTGCACTGGACGATAGACATAACCATGCCAATAATGCTAAAAGGCTCAGTCCAATTTAAATCCTGTGTCTATCAACGTAAACGAAACTTTATCTGCTGGTATCGTACAGCTATTTTTGGATTAAAAACCCTCAGAGAAAGACTTTCTGTAGAACAGTCCTTCAAAGAATAGAGTCTAGGCTTATCTTGGATCTAGGAAATTGCCTTTGGAGACAAACATGTAAATTGTTCACCATGCAGATGTTATAATAGTTCTCTTTCTCTCACCTTTTGATCTGCTCCTCTATCTGGCGTACAAGCAGGGAATCTCCTCCACCATGGGGCTTGGGTTCTGGGGAAGGATCATGTGGCAGAGGCCCATTTACCTCCGGGCTACAGCGACCCAACAGAGACTTGACTCGTTTAGAGCGCATGTTCAGTATCGTGTCAGAATAACCCACCTCTTCCAGGTACCTGCATATTACACTCACATGCTTAGCTGCTCAAAAAAAAAAAAACTTGCATTGCCTCTTGTTGTTATTGTGGAGAGAGAGAGAGAGAGAGAGAGAGAGAGAGAGAGAGAGAGAGAGATAGTACTGACTTGCGCAACAACTGACGGCCCTCCTTCCATGCCGTTTGATTGGTTGTCTCCTTGTCAAATTCTCCTTGACCATTGGGTACTGCGCAAGGATAATGTCAATCCCGCAGGTTATTATAATCCAATATACGAGTAAGAAATAATAAGCAATAGAAGAGTGCAACACTACTATTAAAATATATAAATTTGTTTTATATACACATCACAGTTATATCACTGGTAGAAGCTGGATATATTAGAGTTTGTGTATAGTTTTAAGAGAGAAGTTTTACTTGGTTCATTCTTAGTCTCTGGCTTCTTCTCTGGACTCTGATCAGTACCGGTCTTCAATTTCTGATATTTGGCCCTAAGGATACAAAATCAATATGGAAATGAAACCTCGTTCTAATCACAATGCTCCACCACCATCATCATCATCATCACCACAAATACTACTGTTATTACAAAAATAACCACAGCACATAGTATGTATTTCATTCAATTTAATCCAAGTATTCACATATCAGGTACATGACACAAATCTGTACAATGAGATTATTAATAAACATAAGAACTCTGTACAGGCGAATCATGATGATCACCACTGCAATGTAAAAAAAAAAAAATATCAGGGATTCCCTGACCTATGGCTCCCATATCCCTAGCAGAGCTGGGACATCATTTTGAGAATCAAGTAAATAAACATTACACGCTCAACCAACTGCGGACAAAACTTGCCTTTACTATAGAAAAAAAATCCTTCTTGTAAACACAAACCTGTACTTTCTCAGATACGTATTGCAGAACTGATAGCAAATAAATCATATTTACAATGAATGCAACAAACTGCAATCCTAGGGTTTGTACTAGCTCTCAGTCTTTGGACACTCTATTGTTGCCTGCATGTAAAAGCCCCTCTATGCTTGTTGATCTGCAAATCAGGTAATGGATATGCAAAAAAGGATTACATTACTCTCTTCCCTAATGAATACTACGACACCAGATAATCGTGGCTTTGTGCCTTTGAGCTCATACACACACACACACACACACACACACACACAAGAGCAGTAACGATCCTCCAAGTGTGCTTGGCTGCCCAGTGGCATCACATGACCAGCAGATTAATAAAGATGCAGTGGAAGAGCTGCACAATGGAGGATGCATGTGTTAGGTGGTAGGTATCATGTAATAGAGAAGAACTAGGTAATAGGTTGGACATGGCACTAACCACAAAAAATAAATAAATAAACTATTTGTTTAAGCGTAAATGTTTCCTCTCTGCAAATGTTCAGTGAATCCATATTATAGTATATATTCATATCTGTTCATCTTCATGAAGGGACAACAATTCTGGAGCGCTGTGCCCGAACCTGCCCATGAACACCTCTGTGAAGGTGAGCCTTTCATGCAACCGTATGAATGATGTTAACCTGAGCTCACCTTTCTTGTTTAAGGGCATACTCTAGCATTTTGATCCGCCTCACCAGATCTTGCTTCATGCTCTCCTGCCCTTTCCTCTCTCCCTGCAGAAATGCCACCTGTGCCTGGAAATCAGTGTAAAAGAAATAGAATAAGAATATGAAAAGAAAATCACACATTCTTAGGTCTCACATACCTAGTCCACACAATATTGTGTGATCTTAAAATAACACATTTTCTTGATTACCATCACAGTATTTTAACAATAATAATAAGAGTGGAATCAATAAGAGTGGCTCAATCTGAAAAACGTCACACACAAAGGCACGTCTTCTAAGGGTTGCATCAGCGTTTATTCAGAGAGCACTAAACAAGCTTCAAAGGCTCAAGTCACATTCATCATGCTTACTACAAACTGTGCAACTCCGCGTAAGATTGTACATCTGGACAGGAGAAGACAGTGTTTACGATTGCTTCTTTAAAGTGTGGAGTAATTTAAGATGCAAACTGTTTTCTTAAAATCAACACAGGGCTCTACCATGACTCTACCTTCTCTGTTTGCTCCCGCTATCTTTGCATGCGCTTTCACGCTGTGTTTACTAACCCAGTCACTCAGTCGGTGATCTCCTTTTTTGCTGATGAAAAGCAAGCATTGGGCATTGTTTTGTGTTCCAGTGAGCGGCTATGAGATGATAAAGGAGGAGTGCAAAGGTGAGCGGAGTGGCACGAAATTCGAGCAGCAAGAGCTTAGCTGAACTGTGTGTGTCACTGGAGAGATACGATAGTACTGGAAAGCATGCTGGGGAAGGGGGGCAGGGAGAGAAGAATAAAGAGCCCAGTTTGAGCTATCAGAAGCCTGCCTCCATGTCCTTATTTCCCTCTGAACCAAAGAGAGTGCTACACTGGTGCCGAACCCAGGGAACTTAGGAAGAAGCCGCTATGGAGTCCTTGCCCCTTGGTGACATTATCAAGACCCTCGGCAGAATCCAACATAACGACCACATAAAGCCATCCCTGAGCTGCACAGGATGAGCAACAGGAGCACTTCAAGGCTCTCTTCCAGGTGGAGACCAAGGACTGACAGGTGCTTATGAGCTTGGTCCAGCAGACAGATACTCCAGCAGCAGCCATGGCGGAGAACAGAGACTCCGGTCCAGTTACCCCTACTGTCGGGGGAAGCTCAGCTCGGCAGGTGTGCTTTCACTGTGAGATGGCCCAACACTTCCAGGACCAAGGCCCCAAGATAGGGCATTGGTGGACTCAGGTTATAACCAGACTTCAATCCAGCAAAGCCTGGAGCAATGTAAGGCATTGGGAAATGCATGATGGTGAAGGTGAGGTGTGTGCACGGGGATGTTCATGAATATCCACTTGTGCCAGTCGTTATTCAATTTCAGAGAAAAAAGCATAGAATAAAGTTGATGGTTAATCCTCGTCTCACCCATCCACTAATTCTTGGGATGAATTGCTTGGGGGCTTGGGGCACTAGGGACGATGACATCAGCTGCGCATCAGGAAGAGTTGGAGGGTGGGGAGGGCTACCATCCACCAACCCACCAACCCTTTGTCGGGATTTCCCTCAGGGATTTCCCCTTGGAGCAGTCTCCAGACGAAACCTTGAGGCTTCTTCAACCAAGTATAAATAATTGATGGACAGCAAAGGAGGACACTCAAACCAAGGAAAAGTTGACCCAATTGTTTATACCGCAGATTCTGACTGATTAGAGCACTTCGCGTCATACACACACTTCACAAACTGCATGAATTATTGGGGACTAAATTGTTTTTATACCAGCAACTACCATACGCAAATGGATG
Organism: Stegophilus panzeri; assembly: GCA_024331685.1. Lineage (NCBI taxonomy): Eukaryota > Metazoa > Chordata > Actinopteri > Siluriformes > Trichomycteridae > Stegophilus > Stegophilus panzeri. The sequence goes on from JANDJT010000071.1 coordinate 21,664,674, forward strand.
GTCTGATCGAACAGTTTAATCAAACCTTAAAAAATTTTTTTTATAAGTTTGTTCCTGATGATGCTCATAAGTGCGATAAGTGGCTCAGACCCCTGCTGTTTCCAGTACAAGAGATCCTGCAAGCCACCATGAAATTCTCCCCACTTGAATTACTGTAAGGCCAAAGGCCACACAGTGTCTTAGATATCATGTGGGAAAATTGTGAAGCGGAACCTTCACAGATCAAGAATGAAACTCAATACGATCTTGACCTGAAAGCAAAGCTCCACACATTGGGCAATTAACACAGGAGAATCTGCTCTAGGCTCAGGAACAGCAATCCCGGCTATATGACAGCTGTGATCGACAACACGAGTTTTCACAGGCAGATAAAGCGCTCATATTATTGCCCACGTAACGCTCTAAATTACTCACTAAGTGCCAAAGGCCATTTGAAGTCATACAGTGACTTAAACTATGAAGTAAAGCAAACAGATAGAGGCAGGGCATTGCAAATATACCACCTCAATCTGCTAAAACCATGGAGAGAAGTGGTCCTTATGTCTTAGGTGATGGTGGTTCACAAGGGGGAGGATTTGGGACCAGAGGTGAATCTAAAACGTGTGGCTCAATCTACCCCAGTCCCTTGTGGAGACCACCTCTCCCCACCACAAAGGACCGAAGTCGACAAGTTGCAAACAGAGTTTTCCGACATGTTTTTGCCTCTACCCAGTCACACTAATCTCACAGAGCACCACACTGAGATCCCCTGGGGGGTAGTTGTGTGCAAACCCCTACTGTTTGACGCGTTGTGTTTGGGACGCATATAACCACATAACGTTTATAGTGTGAAAGCAAACATGTCCAATGCGTCCTGGACAACACGGAAGGACCAGCTAATCGACTGCACCACTGCCCTAGCTGGAAAACAGATCATCATTGTGAGACTGCACTGAACAGTAGAGTAATCCTCTGCTTGGTTAATGTATAAAGGTGATGCTATAACAGCAGAGATGAACGCAGCTGCTTATCATAGCTTCTTTTGTTGTATCATCTCTCAGTCATTTATAAGTTATGCTACCATACCACGCAATCAAAACATTTGAAACAACCCGTACAGGTACATGAAACAGGATTGTTGGATATTTCTGCCTGAAAACAAATGCGGAGGAATACGGACACAATTCGATTATATCATACAACACTTGAGGCTACTAGTCATATTATTTGTCATATTACTTGTCATATTATTTGTGATATGAAAGTCAACTGTGTATTTGTTAATGTAATTGTTAATGTTATTATTACTGCTATACACCTACTGTAGCAGGGAAGTGGATTTGTAATCAGAATATGATTAGGAAAAGTGATTTAGAATAAGACAGGTGTAATAAATATTCACTATTTTGTTGTGTTTTCTGTTTCCCCTCTTCTCATTCACACAAAATGCTGTAAGAGAGTTATTTTTAAATATTAAATGTAAAACATTACACACACACACACACACACATATATATATATGTATATATGCCTGCAATAGGAGAGGAAAATTGAAGGGTTATAATGGAAGCATGAAACACTACGGTGGTTAATTGGTGCTTTGATGGATTTTAAGTACATTACATGGTGTTTTTACGAAGCATCTTAAGCAGGGGAACAAAACTGACTGGGAAAAAATAGTACATTACATTTACAGCACTTTGGCAGACGCCCTTATCCAAAGCAACTTACATTTATCTCATTTATACGACGGAGCAGTTGAGGGTTAAGGGCCTTGCTAAAGGACTTGACCTCTGAGATTTGAACTCATGACCTTTTGACCAGTAGTCAGAAGGTCTTAACCACTGAGCTGCCACCGCCCCACATTAATTAGGCTTCATTACTTAGGATGCATATAATTTTAGAGAATGACGTCGAAGATGATGTTTATTTCTTTTCTAATCAGGCGCTTTGCTGCTACTGCAAGACATACGTTATAAAATCTTGCTTTCATTTTAGTTTTCTGTTGCGATCATTACTTAATCATGCTGAATTGAAGAAAACTCTCTTATTATACTTTCTACACCCTGTTATTTTTGTCATTCCATTAAGAAATGAATTACAGAATGTCATTTAGATGAACATCGTAATATGTAGTCAGTTTCAGTTATTCCATGGTCTATTCATACAGTAGAAAAATATGCTGGTGGTGAGTTTGGAAAGGATTTTTGGAATTGATATTATTTAAAAACATGGTTTATGATTATGACAACATTTAAAAAAAGATTGCATCAGAGAAACGAGTCTTTTGGGTGTTTTAGATAAGTTATTGAGTTCTTCGCACATGTTATGGTCATGTGACTTACTATTGCTAAGCCACATACATAACAAGCATATATCATAAAGGTCAAATACTGTACTTAAACATCCTCCTTAAACATTACAAACATCTGGAAAACTTATCCCACATAAAGAAGAACAATTAGGGGATTTTACCTTTTTGTTTTATTGTGATTTGTTATTTTTATTTATTTATTATTATTTTTTTTTTTAGAAGAACCATGGCTGGTTCTGCAAGATGCTCAGTAAAACTTAAAACTGCACTTATTCTACCTGAGACTACTTTTTTTTCCTTTAAGCAAAGGGTCATCACACCAAATATTGCCTTTGTTTATTACTGTTCATAGTAATTTCTTTAACATAGAAAATTTATTTTCATTATTTTTGAAGGCATCTTTGCTCTACAGACTCTAAGACTTTTGCACACTACTGTACACACACACACACACACACACACATACAAGGACGTGCAAGGAGACTTTTCTACAAAGACTCTGTAATAAATATTTCCTTCATGTTTTTAAATGGTCAATACACGTTGTGAGATCATGATATTCTGAAAACTGACCTTTTCAAACCATAACAACCCTCAAACTATAAGGAAATTATACGGTCATGAAAAGCACAGCGGTGGTTTAAAGTGATGTGCGTAAAAGCACATATTAAAGTGCATATAATTAAGTCTCTGATGAATTTTAATTTATCATATTGCAATAAATCTTTCATGGGCTGGTATCCCGGGACATCCAGGGTTTATTCCCACATCACTCCCAGTATTCCCAGTATAGCCTCTGGATCCACTCAACACTGACAGGATAAAGTGATTACTTAAGATTAATGAATGAAAACAGTAATGAGTGGTGCTTAACATTCAAGACTGTAAAGTTGGTTGACTTCCAGTGTTTATGTGAGGAATAATATAATGTAATGTAATGTAATGTAATGTAATGTAACGTAGAGTATATAGGTGCCTGGGACGGGACAGTGTTTTCACCACTAGGTCAAAAAGGCATCCATTCGGGATAATAACCCTTTATATAGTTTATTCAGTTTTGTAATCAGAACAATTCGGATTGACCAAATTTAACACATGTAAACATAAACCCTGTCAGATTTCCCCACTAGAAACCCCGTAAACCATCAGACACCAATAGAAGAGAACATGAAAACTCCAGTTACCCGAAGTTCATCTCTCTCGGCTTCCCATCGACATTTTTCTGCCTGAAATCGACCCCATTCATACTGGATAAAGTGTAAAATCCCGGGCAGGGACAGACCCACTGCCTCCCCGTCCTGCTGTTCCCGTGGATGGAAGGATGCAGGCATCGCCCCAGCTGCGCTCGGTGCTACAGACACGCTCGGCCCGTTCGGATTTCGGCCGGTACCGCTGCCCACATGGCTCTGATTCGCTCCGCCGCCAACCCCACCGGATATCTCCGCGTCCATTATAGTGTCCACACCGTCCCCAAAGCAAATAGGTAGAAATATCAAAGGAAAACAAAGGGCAGATGTACACAGTCACTAACACTCGTCCCAAGCCGTCTCCATTCTTTCTCAAACAGTGGCCTTGCGAAATAGTGATCCTTGGCATGTTCCTCTACTGCGTCCGTTCCGGGAAGTATGCGGGAAGAATGTAGTCCATGATCGTGTAATGAAACCGAACCCGAACACTAACGCAGCAGCGGTGTTTACTTCAAAGGGTTCTTCAAACACATTTGATTTAGACTTTTACGCTGTTTTTTTTTATGCTGAATGGGGGGAAATGGCGAATTAATTCCAATGTCCGAAGTAATAAACGTAACATTACGTCATATTAAAACATTAAATGATTTTTAAAATCGGTTTTATTGCTAATATAATCTCTGCAAACTTACAAAATCAGACTAAATGAACACTACGTTATCCCTTTGTTCGTTGTTATATTGATATATACTTATTCTTGTTTAAATGTCAGAGGAAACTTTTCAGAGCTCCGAGTTTGAACGGAACCTTCCATGGAAGAAGAGCAGAAACCCGGTCACTTCAAAACGGACCGCAGCCATGACAGCGCACGCAGTCAAACTGCTTCCTGCCAAATTGTGATATCCGCTGAGATTCCGCTGCTGATCAACAAACGGATATGATAAAAATTTAGTAGTTTAATGACAGGGACATGTAATACTCCGCTGTAATACTCCGTCACGTTTACCGGCGTATTCGTAGTGGTAGTTTACCATTAGTGTTTAACCGACCATATATTAGTCCGTGCATGTGTTATATTCTTTAAAACTTAAATATAGGTACTGAAAAGAAGGGAATCAGTCTTTATATTGGATTTTGGAGTGTGCGTGTTTTCCCCGTTGTCTGAATGTAAACAGACATTACACCGGGTTTATAATAACAGCTGAATGCTGGAATAAAGCACGCAGGTTAGAGACTAGAAATTGTATTTACTGCTTTGTCGTGACTGAGAGTCGATATCTTAATACCGTGATATCTAAATATCGTCATTGTTTCCTTGATCAGATTTGTCCTGAAATGTCCCATAGTCAGTTTAACTGATTTGTACTCATTTTATTTTGAATGCAGCCAACAGAGTAGAATACTATTTCTACTGAATGTCTATAATCTTACACACTTTACTGTTGTTTAGGTGGTAGCTGTGGCAGGGATTTATATTACATACTGAAAAATACAGCTCCATCTGACCAGCTCCCAGAACACAGGTGGGTCAAGCTGGTCTTTAGCAGCTGGTAAGTTAAGTTTCTTTTGTATGTGGTTTATTAAAGGGAACCTATTATGCAGAATTCACTTTTACATGGTGTTTGAATATGATGACTGAACAGCAGACCTTCTTGCCCAACCTCACCGTCCAACCTCACCAATGCTCTTGTAGCTGAATGCAGACAAATCCCCACAGCCGTGTTCCATGGAAAAACCGTGGAAAGCCTTCCCTGAAGAGTGGAGGATTTTATAACAGCGAAGTGGGGTCCCACTCTGGAATGTGACGTTCAACAAGCACCTGTGGGTGTAATGGTCAGGTGTCCACATACTTTTGGTCGTATGGGGTGTGTGGAATTTCTATAATACTTAAACTGTTTTAGGTATAAAAGTAGTTTGCTCCCTTGCATTTTTTGTTTGTTTGTTTTGTTTTGGTAAGTCATTGTATGTTATACAGTGCATACTTCATTATATATACATCCTAGATGTTGCACTGACTAGACAATTAATACTAGATTATAATACGTTACTATTTTTACAAAGCTCTTGGTGTATGGTACTTGTAAATGTTTGGATTTTTATGTGATTTAACTCATTCATTACAATAATGATGTCTTTAAAAGTAATAATATGGCTTTCACTATGTTTTCCAGTGAATGCAGTAGACATCTCAGGATGAGCTGAGGCTAAAGGGAATCAGAAACCACAAATCACCTCTTCAGAAGGACTTCAGTAGAGCTGAAGATGCTTCACTGTGCTCACTAAAGCACAGTTTTCCTGGGCCCAGTTTTTCAGGCGCAGTATCTCGTTCAGCTTCCCCTCAATATTTTGCTGCTTGAAAGCAACCCCATCCATACTGGAAAAATTGTAGGATAGCAGGTGGTGTCTTACCAGATGTTGTCCTGCTATTCTTGTGGTTGGGAGTACTACCCCAGCTGCACTGTTGCAAGCACCGTCTTTGGCCCGTTCGGATTCAGCTTCGTTGTCTGCAAGGCTCTAATGTGGTCTGCCTCCATTATAGTGTACAAGCTGTCACCAGAGCAGGGAAACGATTTTGCACAAAAAACAATAGGCTATCCAATTGCTAGTACTAAAAAAAATACATTTCTTCTCTGCAATTGTAGCCATTCAAACAGTAGCAATGCCAACTACATAATCCTCAGAATGTTTCTGATTTGATAGATTACATATATGTATACTGAGCCTTTGTAGTAATTATGCGAATCAGTTTCTGCCAGGCCCTGCTAACAGGAGCCATTGTGCTGAACTTGGTGATCCTGTATTATATATCCCAAGCCCAGCAACAGATGAAGGAGAAACGCCGCATTCAGGGGAAAGGCTTAAAAAATGCCTTCCAATCAGTGTCGGGCCTAGGAGGTTTAGGGAGCATAGGGGCAAGAGGCATGACGAGGGACAACAAAGTAAGAGGTCTAGAGGGTAGTTTGAAAAATCCTCATTTGACTGTTATCCTACGTGAGTTTGAAGACTTTGAGAACTATGTAGGAGATGTGGCTCAGTCCTTCCTGCACCGCATGCCAGAACTATGTTTCCTGGTAGTAGCAGACACCCTGCCTTACCCTCCTCTGTCACTGCCTGAGAACGCCCATTTACTGGTGCTGTCTCCGAGCCCAGAAAAGTCTCCTCAAACACATCGTCCAGAAAACCATGTGCAATCTGAGTTTGTACTGCTTGTGCCTGATGGTGTTGAGTTAGAGCACTGGCGGCAACTTGAGAGGCTTGTTAAAGAGTTGAAGGCTGAGGGAGATGGCCCAGTGCGCCTGGTTGCAGCTCCAGTGCTGACCCGTGCCGCTGTCCAGTGCCTGCACTTGCATGTGAACCTCAAGGAATGGACAGCTACATACTCCGTTGGGGCATCTGAGAGTGGTGGCAGTATGTGCACTGCTTTGCATGGTGATGCTGTAGTTCTTATTCGAACTAAGGACCTTTTCAACCTATCAGTCCCACTTGCACGCCCCCTGCTGTCTGCGCTGTTTATTCAGACGTCGCTTAGAGGTTGGAAGGTTAAACTTCTGGAGGGACCTTCATTTACTGCCAGCCACAGGCCCCTCTTTAGCTCTGCGCACAACCAGTGGAAGGCAGACTATCATCTCAAGGAGGCTACCAGCCAACTAATGAGAAGCTTTGGCCTTAAGCGATTGGTATGGCCTGATGGAAAGGACCAGTGGTTTGGCTGCAGCAAGGAGACATCGCGATGCTTCGGCACAGTGCATGATGACACACCAGAGTACCTCTATTTGGAGCGATGGACTCCACCATGCTGCTTGCGTGCCCTGCGGGAAACTACAAAGCACGTTGTCAATATTCTGGAAAGTTCTGGTGTGCGCTACTGGTTGGAAGGGGGTAGTCTTTTAGGAGCAGCCAGACATAAAGACATTATACCTTGGGACTATGATGTTGATTTGGGTATCTACCTGGAAGATGTGCCCAATTGTGAATACCTTAAGAACCTAGATTCAGGGTCACTGGTGGATGCCAATGGTTATGTATGGGAGCGGGCAGTAGAGGGAGACTTCTACCGTATTCAGTACAGTGAGGCCAATCATCTGCATGTGGATCTATGGCCTTTCTACCCTCGCAACGGAGTTATGACCAAGGACACGTGGACTGATCACAAGCAGGATGTGGAGTTTCCCGAGCACTTCCTGCAGCCGCTGGTGCCCATGCCATTTGCTGGCATCACTGCTTATGGACCCAACAACCACCGTGCCTTCCTGGAGCTCAAATTTGGGGAAGGGGTAATTGAGAACCCTCAGTATCCTAATCCTATCAAGAAAAGTCTGACTAGTTAATAGGAGTTGATTGTAAGATCATATACAACCCCCTATGAAAGTACTGGAACGCCAGATCTTTTGTTTTTGGTGTACACTGAAAACATTTGGGTTTGAGATCAGAAGATCAGAATTTCGGCTTTCATTTCCTAATATTTACAGCAGTGTCTTAAACAACTTAGAACATAGCACCTTTGGTGGAAGACCACCCAATTTCTTGGTGAGCAAAAGTATTGGAACAGATAGTCTTAACATAACTCGTTCTAAATATTTGGTTGCATATCCCTTGCTTGCAAGCCTCTTCCAGAAGCAGCCATGCAAGCCCAAGCCATGACACTACCTCCAGCATGTTTCACAGATGAGCTTGTATGTTTTGGATCATGAGCAGATCCTTTCTTTCTCCACACTTTGACCTTTAAGAACTTTGGTAGAGGTTCATCTTGGTTCCAGAACTTTTGTGGATCATCTCTGTATTTCTGCAAATTCCAATCTGGCTTTGATTCTTACTGCTGATGAGCGGTTTGCATCTTGCGGTACGGCTTCTATATTTCTGCACTCAAAGTCTTTTTCGAACGGTGGATTGTGATACCTTCACCCCTGCCCTGTGGAAGTTGTTAGTGAGGTCACTGACTGTTGTTTTTGGGTTTTTCTTCACAGCTCTCACAATGTTGGTCATTAACTGCTGTTGGTTTCCTTGGTTGACTCGTTCAGTGTCGCGTTGTTCGTACACCAGAAATTTCTTTCTTTTTCAGGACATTCTGAATTGTTGTATTGGCATAGGCCCAATGCTTATGCAATGGCTATGATCGATTTTTCACTCTTTTCTCAGCTTCTAAATTGCTTGCTTTTCTCCCATAGACAGCTCTCTGATCTTCATATTGTTTGATCCTTTTTAACAACAAATGTGGTCTTCACAGGTGAACCCCAGGCCTAAATCCAAGAGTAGACATTCAGAGACATTAATCGTTAAAACAAATCAAACTAAAAGGGCACACCTGTGCAACAAGAAACACCGGTCAGTCAGGTTCTAGTGTATTTTGATAACTTGAAAAATGGGTGGGTTCAAAACAAAAAGTGCCATGTTCGGAGTTATTTAACACGTCTAGATGCAAATGAGGAAATGAAAGCTGAAATTTTCATCTCATTTTCGTCTCATTTTCATCTTTTTTCAAGTTAATATCTACAGGTTTGTGCACTGCATGTTAGTCATCAATGTCTTAAATCAAAGAAGATATTTTGGCCTTAAAAACTTTGAGTTAAATTAAATTAAATTTGAGTATTTATGTTTCTTTTGTGAATTAAAAAAATTGCAAAATGTAGTTAAAAAAAAGCAAAAATGCATGTATTTACATGCTTATAGGGCCCAGCTGGATGTCAGAGTCCGTTTTCCACACTAGTATGTCTTGGATATTTGTAAATTTTATAAATAAATTGTAAGATAAAGTTCTGCTGATTATATGCATTAATTTCTGAAATTTGTTCTTTATAAGACTAGCTAGTGAATTGGAGAGGAGTAATGCTCCTGTGGGCTTAGGCACAAAATTGTTACCAATTCATTCTGTTGTGAGGGCTTACTATCTCTGCTTAAGGTACCTAGACTTTCCTGTACCGAAATTATTCTGCTCTCTCCGTTGCTAATCCTCTCGAACATCTGGATGTGCACTTCTAATTCTACAGTCTTCGCTGTCAGTGCTAACTCATTTATATTTCACACAGGTTAAACTATTACTAAAATATTACTAACACTAATTACTAATGGCAGAAGACTAGCTGAACGTCTTACACCCTGAATAAGCTCATGCAGAAACGTAAATAAATGAATGTACATTTGTTTGTCGATGATTTCCACCGAGGATTTTGGGCAGATCCAATGCAAGTAATGTTCATATGCCATCTGGTCCTTGAGAACCAGTCTTGTATTTTGAATTAGCTTTGGGGTCCAACTGTTTTGTGTTTCCAGTAAACAGAGCTGAATTGTATAGAGTCCTTTTTTTTTTGCATTTGCTTACTGAACTAACTGCACAACTCACTTGATGAAAAACACTAATATGTTTGATAGCAACAGATAACTATTGAATCTGAAGGAATTAAGGTATGGTTTTTAAAATGCTTTATATTTTATGATGGTCCTCATCTTAACAACGTAACACGATATTGTCCAGTCTGCAATTATTTCATAAGTTTGATAGAGTATGAATTTTTGATAATTTATTTAGTGATATTTATGTTTAAAAGGACTGAATAGTCCAGGGTGTGTCGCATGTTGAGAGAGAGAGAATGAGGTTATTACTGGAAACTTTTTTAACTTCAATCCCCCCCATAGTGGAAACCACAGATTTGGTCTAATTAGAAATCATATCACCACCCATGACAGGGCAATTGTGTACCTGATTGTGGGGTCTACAATCAGATATTAATGTTAATAAGTACAGTGTATTGTAATGGGTAGAATAGTCTGATCAATACCTGCCACAAACCAAATGTCCATGTATTAAAATTACACCTCAATAAAAACATGTATTTTTTAAAATGCCTTGTAATATCTTCACCTGTCTGTTTTAGGTTTAAAAGAGATAGACTAAAGTCTATGGCAAAACAGATGTCCTTTGGCATCTAACTGAAACCTTGCAATTTCACCACTTGGTGTCAAAATCCATCCATTCTATAAATCTTAGGCTTCTGACATTTTGCACAATACCACGTTCAGTCTCCTTATCCAGACATTGCACAGATGAGGGTTTTTTTTTTTCCCCCCACCAACAAAACATTGAATTAATCATCAGTATGTGAAAGTCCATATCCTTGATTAAAATCCTTAATATCTTTAAATGTTTTAATTTGTTTCCTCAAGGATATGGACTTTCACATACTAGTGTATGTGAAAATTTAGTGTAAGATGCACTAAATTGAATTTTTACATGTAAAAATGACAAGTGATAACCAGAATATAATTTCAAAAACACTTTAATAGAAGACTGGTCAGAGTACATTCTGGATAATCGACACAGCTATTCTCACACACCCATATTGCACAGTTACAGCCTGTTGGAATGATCCATCTTTCAAGTCTTTCATTGCACACATGGATGCTGATATACTTGTGTGTTGACAGCATTTCATTTTTGGATGAAACATTAAAATGCAGTGACCATTTAGGACACTGGGAGGGAAAAAAAATAATTTAGACATGTATACTAAAATACCAACAAGCAAAAAAACCAAACAAACAAAAAAAACCCCAGAATTTAACAATTATTATTATTATTATTATTATTTTTTTTTTTTTATACAGTATTTGTAAAAGGCTAGTACCTATTGAAAAATCAACCTGTAGGAAAATAACCCAACAACCAATAAGAGACATGGGGTGAACGAATACTTCAGGCAAATATTTATATAAAAAGTCAGTAACTCTCATCAGTTCTTATAGACCGTAATTCTTTAACTTTTCTTATTCTAATTCTTAAAAATAAGATACGACAAACACGGTCATAATTTGACAGATTATAAGAATCAACACATTATTATGCAACATACTGAAAGCCAATAGAGACCTGAGACCTGAAAATATCTTATTCCAGAGGATTGTCATACAAGTGTTCAAGCAGCAGGACTGACTCAGGAGTGATAAACAATATATAAATAAAAGTGACAAACTAATTGTCCAGACAGATCAGGTTCGAGGTTTTGATTAGATTACACACAAACCTTGTATGAAGGAGGAGAAAAAAAAAAAAAAAAAAAAAAAAAAAAAAAAAAAAAAAGGAAATTAATTTATGGTTTTATAGGATCTACAGATTTAAAACAAAAATGTTACCTCTTGCTATTTTAACTGTGGAAATAACAGAAGGCATCAGACCAAAGATTGAAATAGGTTTTAAAACCTAGGACCAGCCTTTTAAAGGTTCAAAGATTAAAGTCTGAAGAAAATCCACTACCAATAAGAAAAATAAATAGTTTGGACTACAACGCAACCTAATAATGAAAATCCTTTTTGAAACAATATCCTGTTTACAAGTCCTCATTTGGCATATTTTCATATACAGTACATTTTAGACTACTATCCTAAATATTTCTATAGGAACAGAGAGATGCACACATTAAATATTCTGATTTATTTTTTTATCAAATCCCACCGTTTTCCTTTAGAGGAGGAGTCTTTAATCTTATCCGCGAAGGGCTGATATGGCTGCAGGCGTCATTCTAGCTAAATAGGAAGTACACGTGATAGTTGATTGGAGACGAAGATGAAGCCTCCTGGTTGGCTGGAATGAAAGCCTACAGCCACACCGGTCCGTTGTGGACAAGACTATAGACCCTTCCAGACAGTACAGGTTGATTCACAATGAACCAGATGCAAGAATGAATCAAACTGTGTGTGTTAATCTACATTACAGACTCTCTTCCAGCGGGCTGAGGACCAGCGATTTCTAATTCAGCACGTTTCTCAAGGAGAGACGAGTGCTCAGATTTCATTGGATGCTCAGTTCCTTCCAAACGTACTTCAGTCAGCTCCACCTCCTCTTTCTTGTGAGTACGATCAACAAAGTGCTGCAGCAGTCCAGCCCCAAAAGCATCACCCTCCACATTGATGATTGTGCAAGTGCGATCTCTAAAAGCAGTAATATGGAGAAGGGGGGGATAAATTATTCCACACATCCTTTTACATAACCCCGTCCTATTTCATCTCTTTCTTGTAAATCACAAGCTCACTCTAATTTAATAAATTCTCCCGACACATTTTCAGACTCACCCCCCCAATTTCACATATTTTACTCACACAAGCCAGTCTACAGCCAAGATGAGAGAGATGTCATTAGTGGGCAATCCCACTGCCTCCAGGATGATCGCCAGTGTCAGCACACCTCCAGCAGGGATCCCTGCAGCCCCCACACTTGATGCTGTGGCTGTCACCCTGAAACAAGAAAAGGGACAATATGGAATAAAAGAAGCTTATGCAGATTCATAGCTTGTATTCCCCATTTAGACCGATTAGAAGATGGACGTCTGTACTCACAGTATGGTGATAACCTGGACAAAGTTGAGTGGAATGTCATTTAACTGTGCAATAAAGACAGCAGCCACACACTGGAAGCAAGCGGCTCCGTCCATGTTGACTGTGGCACCGATCGGTAGGATGAAGCGACTGATCTGCTTGGATACGCGGTTGTTCTCCTCCACACATTTCATCATCAAAGGCAGTGTTGCAGAACTAAAACCACATAACTGAGGTGAGGCACTACTCACTTTGAAGTTAGGAGTGTAAGATCCCTTGTTCTAATCACTTTAAATAATTACACTCATTAAACCTGCTATAAAATTGACAAATAAATAAAACTAAATACAAATGAAACTACTAAACATAAAATAAAAACAGGCTCTAGCTGACATAAACAAAGATCGAAAACCAACGAGGACATTTCAAAAAGAACCATACAGTAAACTGAAATGGTATCGTAAAAGCCACGTTCACAGAACGTAAAATGTTAAATGACGGGGAGTAGTCCGAAAATTTAGAGTATTGATTGGACCATCATATTTTACCTAGAATGAGGGAAAAAAAAAAACACAACCGAGTCAAATAAAAATAAAATTAAAAAAAGCCAAATGGTTCTGATTTCTTACCTGGATGAGGTTCCGAAAGCAGTTGCCAAAGCAGCAATCAGTCCCATGAGAAAAGAGTAGGGGTTCTTCCGAGTGAACACAAAGTAAATTAATGGCAGGATGAGCAGGCCATGCACTGCATGACCAATCACACAGCAGGCAATATACTTCCCCAGGCTGGCAAACAGGATCCCTACATCCTCCATCTCAACAATCTTAGCAGCCACCAAGAACATGATACCCAGCGGGGCATACCTACAGAACATCACCTAAATTTAGCATACAAATAACTACACCCACAGTGAGAATGCAAAGAATATTGGAGAGAATAAAATAAAAATAAGAAATGGGAAAAAAAAAAAAAAAAAAAAAAAAACACCATTACATGAACTGATACAAAGCGATAAAAATATAGTATAGGAATGCATTTTCAAGGAATAAGCAACAAAAAGCAGGTTGGTTTATTTACCACATGATCCAGGACACGAGCACCATGGTAGCCTCATTGAAGGAGTTAAAAAACTTTATGAGAATCTCCCCTTCTGCTCCCAATTTCCTCAAGGCCACACCAAACGCCATAGCAAACACAATTAGGCCCAGAATGTTCATACCGTCCACATCTTTACCCACTGGAATCTAGACACAAGCACACACGTGAGCTGCATGGCCTGCACAAACAGCTTACATGTTTAGAGTTTAAAAATTAAATAAATAAATAAATAAATAAATAAAAGAAATAAGAGACTACCTTTTCCAAAGTAATGTTGGTAGCATTCATGTTGGTTATCGGCTTATAACTAGTAGCATACTGTGAGAAAGAGGAGACATCAAACCATCAAAACATCTAACTGATAGAAAAAACAGCATTTCCAGTCTTTATTATTCTGAACGAGTGTGCGAGTGAGCGCATGTGACTTTTGATCGAGTGTGCAAGACCGAGTGTATGTGTATATGCATGAGTGAGTGTGCGAGTGAGAGACTCACCGACTTAAAAGCAGCAGCCACCAGGTTGGAGGGGAAGATGTTTCTATAAAAGGACAAAGTAAAATTATACGCTAATTAATTGTAAGGCCTGTGTAAGAACCAAAAGGGACAACAATAAAAGGTTAGACCAATGAAAAGGACTGGATTCTCCAAATATTCATCTAATAACAGCTCAGATGGATGAAAACTCTTATGTATCTTACTCCAACTCCACTTCGGAGTAGTTTTGGAATCTTTAGGGTATGTACAGGGGCAAAATGTTTCAAAAACTGAATACAAACTAATTTACAACCAACATACAGTAGTAAACAACAGTGAATTTTCTTTGCAAGTTAAGAATAAGAAAGTCTTTTTAGAAAATTTACTAACTAGGAATTTTTTTGGTTTGTTTGTTTGTTTAACGGGAAACATTCTGTAATTCTATAAACGTATGACGCAGAAAAACTGCAAAGGCCCTGATCATCTGGTTAAACCAGGGTGACCAATCTTGTCTGCAAAAAGGGACGGTATAGGTGCAGGTTTTCATTCCGATCAAGCAGGAGACACCTGATTCCACCGGTTTGATCAGCTGGCCTTGGCTTTCAACAGACTCAATAAACTTCTGCGTAATTGCAATGAAAACCTGCACCCATACCAGTTCTTTCAGGATTCGACACCCCCGGGTTAAACAATCCCACCCAGCCTTCATGCACTCAGCACTCTCACCTTGCCATGCTTATATCCTGTCCAGTGTAAAGATACATAAACGTGCAGTCAATGGGCAACAACAACAACGACCACAACAAGCCATGTTCATGCTAGGACACAAAACACGTGATGTTTGGATACTAAGCACCAATTTATGCATAGAGGTCATGCAAAAACACAACACCACAATATCACATACAACGAGGTTAGAGTCTGGAATTCAGCATGTCCTCAGGTGGCGGCTCACGTTAACGTTTATACAGGTTTCTGCTCTAACCATTAATCAGCCATGTCCAAAGAACCAATTCACCAGACTAAAACTATATGTTCCCAGAGTACACAGAAACCTGACTTATTACTGCAGGGGTAGAACATTCCTTTCAGGGCATTTACAGTCCTCATTAAAACATAGATCCTACTGCTTTTGGAGTTTCTAATCATCATAATGGGCACATACTTCTACATAATCTCTATGCTGATGCATTTTTGGTAACTCACCCACACACAGCTTACAAGAATAGCCAGTGTTACGCATGGGTTGGATGTTAACTGCATATGACTTGTATCACATGGCAACTGCATGATTAAAAAAAGAAAACAAAGAAAAAAAAGAAAAAGTAGTTGTGTTCATACAATGAACACATGTCTTCGGGGCAGAATTTGAGGAGGTATGTAAAAAGACAATCCCATTGGTTTGACGAAATAACACGCATATCCTTGTAAAACTGACATCCTGCCCAGGACATGTTTGTTTTATCATAGTGGAGTGTAAATAGAACCAACTACAGCCATCTTTCCTTAGACATGCCCACCAGGTTCTCAACGGCTCACTGATGGAGCTCTCGCAGTGACCTGGGATTCGTGAGAACATATGACTCACTAGGATTAATCATTAATCAGTAATCTATTTCACCGTTCCTCACTGCCAAAGAATTAACCAAGATCTTGTATATACCTTCTGCACTCAAGCAATTGGAACAGGCAGTGGAGAAAGTGTATAACTCCAAGTAATGCCCATGAAGAGGAGTACTGTGGTACATCACAGCTGGAGCTGCATGACCATTCTGCTTAAAGGCACTCCTTTCATAAAGGCCATAATAAATTTGAGCCCCCGGAGACACGTTCAACGGCTATGATGCCCTGGAATGGCTGCCATGTACCCCTTTAGTGTGCCTTCAGCTTCCTTCTAAGGGCATATAAAGGCCCATGTACTAGGGGCTTTGGTGGTCAAGTTCATATGGAAAGGCTCTTTAATCTCTGCACTAAAGATTAAACCATAGCAATACTGTACAAGTTGCCTTTTCAGTTTTAAGTTTTTGTGTCCTATGATACTAGTGATGATACTACTCAAGCAGCAATGACCAAGGCACAAGCACTTTTTGGATGCACAACATGCCTTCATGCAGGAATATCTTCAAACACAAACACAGAGCCGATCTGATATAGCTGTATATATAGATGTATAACATGAGATGATTACAGTGCAGCTCATATGAATGTACAAATTTAAGCAATCACATTACTCTGCATGCGGCCCGAGCACAATTAGCTTCCATACCTGACGTGGACCGTGCCACGGTTTGGGTGAAGTGAACCCCAGACCACCATTTCAGAAGACCAGAGATCGGTTCTCTGGACCATTCCCAGGCTCAAAAACAGAGTTCACCCTTCGGCAAAGGCCACAAATCAGAAATAAACAAGTGTGAAATCAACCTAAATCTGTTCAAACAAGCATTTGTTGCAATGTCCTCCTTCTTCAAACTAAACATTTCTTTTAATACTAAACTTCTGCAGTCCTGCCCTGTTCCATTTCGAAGAATGCAAACACCTGCTGTTCAGTGAAATGTTTTTGACATACTCAGAAAAGCCAGAGAGAGAGAGAGAGAGAGAGACACATTTTGGCAACATTACATTATGAATAATTTGGGCAATGTTGTGGAAGCACTCAATAATATTAATCTCATGCCACGATATTTATCTGCCAGTAGTCTTGCAATGCAGTTAGTAACCTGATATCAAACATAATTAATAGTTCTACAATAATAGTACTTGATCAAAAAGCTGAAAGAATATTTAATTTTTTAGTATTTAATAGATGTCCAAAATAATCCACCTAATCTATTCATTTATTAACCTAGCTGTTTTATCATCAAAATACACATCAGTCAGAGCCCTAATATTGCTTACATTCATTAGATTTTCCCCCAAAAAGAAAATGTATACATTTCACCAAGAGTTAACATGTAAACTAGGGTTGCAAACAATGATTACTTTAATAAACTAATAATGATCAAATTTATATTCGCTTAATTAGTTGGATTATTTTTTAAATATATTAAATACCAAAAATATTTATTTAAAAAAAAAAAAAATCTTCCCTTGCAGCATCAACTCGTACTACACACTTACCGAGGCTTAATTAAATAAACAGGTAACTAACTGTAATACATCTCTACTGACATTTATCAGATAATCAGTTACAGCATCAGAATATCAAGTGAGACCAAAATGTAAGGTGACTGTGTGCCATACTCCCCCGCCTTCTCCTGGATCTGTACACCACCGGTCTCCACCCCCTTCTCCTGGATCTGTACACCACCGGTCCCCACCGCCTTCTCCTGGATCTGTACACCACCGGTCCCCCCCCTTCTCCTGGATCTGTACACAACCGGTCCCCCCACTTCTCCTGGATCTGTACACAACCGGTCCCCACCCCCTTCTCCTGGATCTGTACACAACCGGTCCCCCCACTTCTCCTGGATCTGTACACAACCGCCCGCCCCCCCAACTGTACTGCACGTCTAAAGGCTAGTTTACACTACACGACTTCCAGCGTGGGCAGATTACTGTGCTGTTCAGACTACATGACTTGTAATCGGGAGTCATGAAGTCGTTGTGGTGTTTACACTATGCAATTGCTCAGAAGATGGAACATAGAACAGAAACGAGCATACAAGCTGTTCGTGCGATGATTTGTGTTGAAGAAACCCCAAAAAGGAAGAGACAGAAAGTGAGTGAAAATAAAGTAGCACACGCTGGGGCATATGTGTGCTACAGAGAGCGTTTCCCTTCCTCATCGTGACCTCACCCCATGCCTTGCTCTATCTCATTGGCTGTAGCTTGCTGCCGCAGTCACTGCCAGTGACAACACTTTTCACATCAAATGACATGGAGTCACCAGGACAGGATATTTAGCATGCCGAATATCTGTCTGCAATGCCTTGGTGATGAGTCGGCGAGCCTCTTTGATGAGTCGTCAAGTAGGTCACAACGATCGACTGCCAATTGCTTGCAGAGTTGCCTCCGATCAAAAGGGTTTCTCGGGTTGTGTTAACTTGGCTTTATTTGCATTTCAAGGCCCGATTTGCTCAATTCCAACAAGAGATACTCAAAATAAAGGCAAAATAAATATCTGCTGCTCGTCACACTAAGAATCTGATACTAAATTTATTTTGCTTGCCGTTGAGTATGCAAGGGGAATAACTTTTATTGTGCGAGACCCCAACATTGAAATTAGTGAATCGCCACTTTAAAAAAAAAAAAAAAAAAAAAAAAAAAAGCTATTAATTTAAAACCAGAGTTAGTTTTATAACTAACCCTGTAGATAATAATATAACTATCAGATCAATGATTAGAATGTTTTACTCCCCTTAGAGAGCCCGAACTAATTTCATTATTTCCTCATCAAAATCATCAACTTGTATACTAGATCCCTTACCTACACATTTCATCAAACAGATTACTCCAGAAGTAATCACACCCCTTCTAAATATAATCAATTCTTCCATTAGCACTGGCTATGCACCTAAATCATTTAAACTAGCGGTGATCAAACCCCAGATTAAAAAACCTAACCTCGACCCCTGTCAACTGTCCAGCTATAGACCAATATAAAATCTGCCCTTTATCTCCAAGATCTTAGAGAAGGTTGTAGGACAGCAGCTATACTCGTACCTACATAGGAACAACATTCACGAAATGTACCAGTCAGGATTTAGACCTCATCATAGCACAGAGACAGCGCTGGTTAAAGTAGTAAACGACCTACTCGCCTCTGATCAGGGTCGTGTCTCCTTGCTTGTGTTACTTGACCTTAGTGTAGCTTTTGATACTATAGATCATACTATTCTCCTTGATAGACTAGAAAACATTGCTGACATTAAGGGAACAGCCCTCTCCTGGCTCAGGTCTTATTTGACATTAAACGTTAATGTCAAACAGGAAGATGCTTATTAACTTGCTCTTACTTAATTCTGATAAACCAGAAGTATTAGGACCACATGAAGCTAGAAGTAAGCTTTCTGATTACACAGTAACTCTTGATGGACTTTGTTTCATCATGTGCAGCAGTAAACGACCTTGGTGTGATTATTGACTCCAGTCTATCATTTGATGCTCATGTAGATA
>JANDJT010000071.1:21705357-21735852 GCA_024331685.1 Stegophilus panzeri
TATACACCACTGTTGACTGTTGACATTGTCTTTTTTAAGAGGTCTTGTAGTTTGCACACCATTACTGTTCAAAATTATAAAACAATTAAAAACAGTGGTATAGGGAAATGTGTGAGATATTGCTGGTATTTTATTTAAAAAATCAAAATATACAATATCCAGAGTGATTGTGCTTTTTAAAGCACATCATTTATTCTACAATTTATTTTATACTGTAATATGGACAGAGCTTTTGAAATGAATGCAGAGATTCAGGATGGCTAATGAAAAACTAGACCTAAAACGGTAACTCACCTGTCTTTGGTCCATTTAATTGTGGGATTGGGCTCCCCGACTGAACTACATGGCAGCCGTACCTCCTTCATCCACGGAGTAGTAACTGTACCTCCAAAAGATAATATCTTAGCAGGAGCTAAAGGGAGAACCAGAGAGGAAAAATCTTTAACCATCACACATTCTTCAGTTTGTCCCTCTGTGGTAACCCATAAAGGTTATATGTAGGACCCTACAACAGAGAGTTTCTTTAAGAGAGAACGTTAGTTAGGAGAGAATTTGAACTCATGCAGGAAGCTAATTATCCAAATACATTTTTCCTTTGAAAGACCTTTGAAAGACATTTTTTCTTCTCAGATTGTACCATATAAATTGACGACTCAGTGTAAAAGGACTGTACTGTACCTGTCTTGTACCTTTCAAAAAAAATTTAATCGGTTGACAAAAATTTAAGGTCCTTGAGAACACTTGAATGCATTATAAAAAAAATGTCAGTTAGATATTCGCCAAAATGCATTTTATTTAAAAAACAAAAACAAAACAACAACATAGAAATGATATATGACACACAAATGCACAAACACACACAGTATTCATTCTGGACAAATCTTTCTTTTTTTTAGCCAATGATCGGTCCAAAGATAACAAGAGAATCTGAATACACTTAAAACCTACAAACATATACTGTACACATACACTCACTGAACACTTTATTAGGAACACTATACTAATACTGGGTAGGGCCTCAATTTGCTCTTAAAACAGCCTCAACTCTGCATGGCACCCATACCACAAGATGTTGAGATTCCTTTGAGATTCTGGACCATGTTGACATGATTGCATCCTGCATGTCCTGCAGATGTTTCAGGTGCAGTTTCGTGCTGTGAATCTCCCGTTCTACCACATCCCAAATCTGCTCTACTGGATTCAGATCCGGTGACTGGGAAGGCCGCTGATGAACACCGAACCCATCGTCATGTTCATGAAACCAGTTTGAGACAACTTTTGCTGTGTGACATGGTGCATTATCATGCTGGAAGTAGCCATTAGAAGATGGTAACCATTAGATGGTAGCCATTAGAAGATGTGGCCATGAAGGAATGCACCTGGTCAGCAACAATACTCAGATACGCTGCTGCATTCAAGCCATGATTGATTGGTATTAACGGTCCATAGTGTGCCGAGAACACATTCCCCACACCATCACACTACCTCCACCAGCCTGGACTGGTGACACAAGGCAGGCTGGGTCCATGGATTCATGCCGTTGAAGCCATATTCTGACCTGAACATCTGTGTGCCTCAGCAGAAATCGAGATTCATCAGACCAGGCGACATTTTTCCAGTCTTCAGCTCTGTCCAGTGTTGGTAAACCTGTACCCACTGCAGCCTCAGATTTCTGTTCTTGGCTGACAGAAGAGGAACCTGATGTTGTCTTCTGATGTTATAGCCCATAAGAATTCCATTTTAGTTAATGTAATTGCAGTTTTTTCTCTAGTTAAATGCACTGACCTGGGAGGGTCAAATAAGAGAGACATAGTGGTAACATGCTAGCGGCTAAGTTGTTAATTGTTTTGCACAGCTTTAATGAAAAAACTATTAACTATGTTACTTCTGAATATCGCATATCACATCACAGCTTATCTACACTTTACGGTAAGGATTAAAGAAGCACACATAAACACAAACGCTTACTTGCAGGGGCGTGTGCTGCATAGTCATGGTCCTTGATGTTAGCTTCCAAACTAGTTGAGACATCCTTTAACTCCATGGTCTTCGGGGCGCACACATCTATTCCTAGTCAAGCGCTAGATCTGTCAAACGCAGACTGCTTTTGAGGCGGTAGATAAAAATTGTTCCATTGAAAACAACTTGGAACAGCACCAACCTTCAGATGAGAACTTCCTTGAAACAAACAAACATGCTGCCTCTGCGAATCACGAACATCAACTCTTCTTCTCTCCTCATTGCACAGACACACTTCTTCCTTTGATTTTCATTTGATGGAAAATCGTGAAAGCTTAAATCTGGTTGTTTTTGTTTTGAATTTCTGCACTGAGGCACACTACAGAAAGACTTGTTTCTGGACTTAGCCAATCGCTATTACCAGAAGTCAGATTATACGGCGGCGGTCATTCCCAGAAGCAACAAACCAAGAAGTGTGATTCAACAAACCCTATTGGCTGATTCAATAATTGCATACTTGAGAAGGTGTATAGGTGTTCCTAATAAAGTGTTCAGTGAGTGTAGACCCACTCTTTCATTTGCTCATGAAAAATATTGATTACACTGCCTGTCTTCTTCCTCATTACTGCACACTACCATCAGCTGCTATTTCTCTATCCATCGAGTCTTCCTTTGTTTAGCCTCATTTTCATCACAGAACTAACAATACAGTATCCCTTTATCAGGTCACAGAGGGCAGACAGAGAAGAGGGCTAAGAGAGAAATAAGGAGATAATGATGGCAGAGCGAACCCACAAACATTGGATGAATGAAAGTAAATCACTTAATTTGTCAATTACTCCTAATATTAGTTCTTACACAACTTAAATTTATCATTATGTACCTTTTAAAGCAGGTTCTACAGTGACCTTTTCGCTGATGTTCCCCCGACCCGCAGTGGTAACAGCTGCTGCCCAGATAAGGTACTGCTGTCCTTGATTTAGGTGGGTGATGCGGTAAAATAGCACTTCTGGGTTTGCCTCATATTCACTGGGAGCCTGAGAGCAACACAACAAAATATTAAATCCTTAGAGAAAAGAGAGAGAGAGAGAGAGAGAGAGAGAGAGAGAGAGAGAGAGAGAGAAATCACTGCAATGATTCAAAGAAGTTTGTACTTATTCTTGCTGATGCCAAGAGTGTGAAAAACCATGTATGCTGATCAAAATATCTCAGATGACATCATCATACATTAATAAGGTTTTGTGTGATTAAGGATTTGTGATTTCAGAACCATATAAAAGAAAGGAAGACATGTTTTGTTTTTTTTTTTAGATTCTTCACTTTCCACACAATCCATGCGATTGTTAGGATGACATTTGATATCTCGCACATTTTCTTTCGTGCACACACACACACCTACAATTGCCTTTCCCTACAAACTGCCCCTAAGTGTTAGGGTTAGGAAAATCAAGCGGAGCGCGTACAGTACTAATAGCATACACAAACTGTGTGCTATTCCTAGCGAAGCATACTTTCTGCTTAAGCATACCCTGCCATCCACACTCACAACAACCCTTAGCCATACCAGTGACACACTAACACACTCCTGCATCACATTACTCATCATATTACATTATGTTCTATACTTTACATATTCTTATGAAAGCTTAATTATTTCGGGGTAAATACATTTCTTTCGTCTCTCTTGATCAGCTCTTTGGACAAGTTCATGTCTTTCTCTTTCTATTTTTTCTGCCCCCATAGCAAAAAAAAAGCAAGTAAAGGGAGGTTCGGAGTGAGGGAGGCGGAGTGGTGTAACGGATATTGAAATATTCCTCTGGCATGTAGATAGGGGTGATCCAGGGAGCGATAGTGGGAGATAATGAAAAGAGGAACAAAAGTACTCCCTGCACGGTGTGTCTGACCCTCCCTCCCTCCCTTTCTCCTCTCACACTCATTTACATAGTAATCACCCCATGCTCTGCAAGAAACCAGGGAGGGAGGGAGGGAGGGAAGAAGGGAGAGATAGAGAGAGAGAGAGAGAGAGAGAGAGAGAGAGAAAGAGATGTAGGGAGAGACAGAAAGACAAAGATAGAGAGAGAGAGAGAGAGAGAGAGATTTGTGAATGAAGAAAAAGTGTGTCAGTAAGCCTGCACAGGTATTAATTTGTTGTAAGAATACACAAATAATGCTTGTGCATGTGTGTGTGTCTGTGGGTATGATAGTGTGCAGATGAGGTGGTTATAAATGTGATAGAGCCTCAGGGGAGCGTGCGTGTGTGTGTGTGTGTGTGTGTGTGTGTGTGTGTGTGTGTGTATGCGTGGGTGCATGTGTTGTGTTTGTGTGTGTTAGCTTGTTTCCTGCTCTCACTGATGAACAGATGAGGTTGTCTAGGCAACGTGATGAGACACAGATATGCAAATGAGAAGGGGAGAGTGAGCTGGCATGCACACACTGCAGTATGAGGCACACATATCCTGCTGATATTGCACCACTGTCTCTTATACACACACACACACACACACACACACACACACACACACAGAGATCAACGCAGACACATTAAGAATACAGATTGATACAGATAATACTGAAAGAAAAAGGTTCTTTAAACATCTCAATACACCACAACACACACACACACACACACACACACATAAAATTAAAAACAATGCATAAATATATACACATCTGATTTTTATCTGTCAAAATAAACGATCCAGCTGTCACATCTTCACACCCTTTGTTTCTTACTGGTTGGGCTGATCCGGGGCTGGAGCAGTAAATGGTGTATTTCCTGATGATGCCATTTGGTTTGTTCGGAGGGAGCCAGGATACCACAACACTGCTGGCAGAGGAGGGGACAGCTTTGATGCCTGCTGGAGGTCCAGGGTCTAAGAGAGCAAGAAAATGTTTTTTTGTTTTGTTTTGTTTTATTTATTTATTTATTTATTTATTTTTGGATCGTTTTAGACATTCTAGAGAGTCCTATTTAGAACCCTCACTGAAAGGGAAACATTCTGTTGCACGGGTCTTCATTCCCATAAGGTCAAGAAAAAGAACCCTTTAGGGTTTATAGATTTAAGCTCTTTTTTTTTTTTTTTTTTTTTTTTAAGACTGTACGTCTGTTTGCAGTTCAAGTATAAAGTGAGCAGAACTGTTTGTAGCTTTGCTGGACTTAGCCTTTAATGTTAAGAGGCTCAAATGAGTCAGTAAAGACAAAAAAAAAAGAGCAAAAGAAACAGAGAGAAAGACAGATTGACAGATGTTAGAAGGGTAACATATGTTTGGTTTAGCATGTACTGTGCATAGTAGTAAACCATCCTTCTCTGTCAGCTTCATTTGTGTATACGTGTGGAAGCAAAAGAAACCTTTATTTGTCACATATACATTACAACAGAGTGAGATTATTTATTTGCATAAATAATTCCCAGCTTGGACTCAGAGCACAGAGTCAGTCATGATACAGCACCCCTGGAGCAGACAGAGTTAAGGGCCTTGCTCAAGGGCCCAACAGTGGCAGCTGGGTGGTGCTGGGGCTCGAGCCACCAACCTTCTGAGCAGTAACCCAGAGCCTCAACCATCGAGCCATCACTGCCCTCTCAGGACTGCTCAATACACTGTAGGTTAATTCTTACCACAATACTGATACCACAGAACAGCACCACATACAAATGACCAGTCTGACCAATAAAAATATATTGGTTCTGTGTGCATTCTGACCAATCTCAAAGCTAATGGAAAAGTCCGCTATAGGTGCTCTAACTAATTCAAGTTGATTGCTTTGATATATTGCAAAACATATTATGTATAATTAAAATGCACAGCAATATAATCACAGTAATGTTGTGCATATTGTGCAGTGCTAATAGGCAGGCTTAAAAATAGAGCGCACCTTTATATAGTGTACCTATGAACTCCCTTGACAAACAAAAGGACAGCATAGTGATGTATGAGTATTTATATAAGTGTGTGTTTTTGGGCATGTTTTTGGGGTATGTAGGTTTAGGAGGCTTTAAGAAATGATCAATATTTTTTTTGAGTATTTAATAATAATAATTTTAAGGTTTAGACTGGCAGAATTTTATTCCTGAGAGCCTTTAGTCTGTCTTACAAAGAACAGCCACTGTACTGTTCCACCGTACTGCATTTCACTACATTAAAGCTGGAGGCAGATGTGGCAGCATGAACATGCCTTTGTAGTGCAACCAAGGATTATCAGCTCCATCTCCCACTGTGTACTTTGTGCTCTCCATCCTTGATTCATTTTCAGTCAGGTTAAAAAAAAATTATTCAATGACAGGCCAATTAATTTATAAAATTAAAAATGATAATTAAAAAAAAAACATTAATTAACCATGTAAAATATGTCTTATTTGTAGTTGGATGAGATTTCTTTCTAGAAGAATATAGCATGCAGGGTAAGATGTACAAAAATGTAAGAAATATAAACATTTGATAAACGATGAACATTTAGTTATAAAATGTTGCTTTACATGCAACACACACACACACACCCACCCACCCCCACACACACACACACACACGCACGTGCGTTCACACACACACACACACACACACACACATACACACACACACACAGACAGACTTTCAAAAGCACCAAAGCCATCAAAGAAAGAGAAGAAAAAAATGTGACACATCTCATTAAGCATGTACACAAACACACAGATTTTTCTCTCTTTCTTCTTTCTCTTTCTATCTAACAGAAATAGTAAAATCTCAAGAGCAAAGTGCTTACTCTTGTTCAGTCCTCAATATCTCCCCTGTCTCTCATTTCCCAAACCTTTCCTCCAGCTCCCACATGTCCCCAGGGAGGAGGAGAGCAAAAGATAGGGCACTAATCTCATGCCCACCAGTGTAAGCACAAACGTAATGCCTTCTAATCCATAAAGAATTAATCCTCCTTTTGCTGGGCAGTGAATTGGGGTGGGGTTAGACACAAACACTTGTACTCACACAATTCAAGTCTCCACCCTTTGGCATTTTAATTCTCAGACGTGGTAATGTCACATTTGATCTTAAACACACTGGATTTGTTACAGAAGTGTTACAGAAGACTTCACCTAGCACCATGGATCAGGCAGAGGTGCACAGATCTCCAGACCTCTGTCAATTTCCAGGGTCAGCTGTTTGTCTACCAGAACAGCAGCTCCAGAAAATATCCACTGTCATGGAGGAGAATCTCTGAATCTGTAGGGGGGAACAGCAAGCACCTACCACTCCATATTCCGACACCCATGTGAATAATGCAGTCACGTCCACTAACTCAACAGTGCTTTCCAGCATCTTACCAAAGAAATATGATGGTTCTCCTGATAAATGCAAGGTTCCTCGTACAATGTGCCACTCTCTGTATTTCACCATCTAGAAATGGGAAAAGGCACTGGAAAAACATACAAAACAATCTGCTGCTGATTTTGCTCTGATGACTCGCTGCAGAGAGTTGGTGGAATGAACCGGTGCTGAAGACAAGGCGATATTGGCTGGAGGTTGCGAACTTTCCCTTCATCATCATGACTGACCATAAGGACCTTGAATAAATCAAGTTTGCAAAACAGCTAACCCCATGCCAAGCCAGATGGGCACTACTCTTTACCACTTAAATTATTATTTTTACTTCAATATCATGCTCATATACAGACCCGGGACCAAGAAGGGTAAAGTGGATGCATTATCCAGGGTTTTTGAAAGCCCTCACACACCCAGTTAGCCCCTTAGAGTTACAGTCTTGTTTTGCAGCTCCTGTGCAGTGGGAGATCATGGAGGACACCTAGCAGGATGATCTCAAACCCCAGTGACAAGAATATATGTGCCTCAGAACATGCAGGCGGAAGTGATACAGTGGGTACACACCTACCCCAGCTCTGGACATCCATCTCAAGAATGCATAGGTCAGTGTCAAATAAGTCCTGGTGGGGAGTCTTATAGCAGGACAAAACCTGCTCTGTGTGTGCACATGCCTGAACATCATGAAAACTGCCCACAGGTTTCCTAGAACCATCTATTCTCCAATGCTCTTGGTCCCTCATAGACTTCATCACTGACATCCCCAGGTCACAGGGTCACACAGCCATACTCACCATCATTAATCCTTTCCACAAGGCATCTGTCTCAGTCTGTTGACCAAGTTACCCACAGCTCTACAAACAGCAGAAGTATTATTCAAAGAAGTTTTCAGGCTTGATGGTCTTCCTGAGGACAGGCCATTTGCTAAAAACTCGATATCAATGTCAGGCTCTCCTCAGGTTATCATTCCGGGGGGTTCTTTAGGGTCTACTGCTTCAACAATCATCAAGACTGGAGCAGGTACCTTGCCTGGGAAGAGTATGCTCAAAATTCCTTAATCCACTCATCTACTGGTCTCACTCCCTTCCAGTGTTTACTTTGATACCATTCCCCTCTCTTTCCATGGTCTGGAGAGCCATCACATTTTCCTGCAGTCGACAACCGGATCAGATAGAGTAAACAGACATGGGAAGAAGCATGTGTCCAACTACAAAGGGCAATCCAGTGACAAGACACAAGCTGACCACCCCTGTTGCCAACAGCAACCTAGGCAACCTGATCAGATAGTATGGCTGTCAACCTGAGACCTCTGTACTGGATGGTGAGGACCGACCATTTGATGGCCAGACACTCATTCTCAATCGTGCTGGACTTGGTCTCCCTTACTGAAAGCTTGTGGCTGATGTACAGCATTTAATATATTATATAAATATAGTATATTTTCAGGATTCCAACTCACCAGGACTAACACAAAGTAATATACTCACATAAACCTTTCTAATGGCCTGACAGGCCCATGCCTATTCTTCCAAAGGGGAACTCAATAAAGAGTAATGGGTGCAGTGGCACTTTTGGGGTGGCCAGCAGATTCACCAGTTGACATTTGCGACATGCCACACACCACCTGTGTGCATCACCATGAATACATGGCCAATAAAAATGAGCCATTAGATGGTTTAGTGTTTTATCCTGTCCCAAATTCCCAACCATGGGGTTATTATGAGCCACATGGAACAGAAGTTCTTTATGGCTTTTTGGTACCAACAACTGGGTCTTCTCTTCCATGGCTTGAGTTTCCTGTATAACTTAATCTAACCTATCCTTTATTAATCAGAAAATATGAGTGGGATAGTGCAACATTAGGATGAATTTCCTGACCATCAATTACTCTCACTTGGTTCAAGGCATTTCTCAGGGTCTCATAATGCAACTGCTCCAAGGGGAAATCCCAGAGGGGAATCCCTGCCACCATGTTCCACCATGATGGGCAGAGGCCTCCCCACCCTCCATGTCCCCTTGTCCCTGGTACCACCTCCCCAGCCAATGCATGTTAGGGATCTATATCAGAGTTCCCACCTCCATGCAGGAACACTGATCCTGGAAATGCCTGGAATCCCCACAGTACCAACACACCTGCCTGGCCTTTACCCCAGCTCTGTTGGGCATGGGATATCCCCCCTGTGGAAAGAGAGACAGAGCATGGGGAGATGTTACAGAGGAAGGGGAGGAAAAGAGATGTGGGAACTGGCTGTCAGTTTCTTTGCCCCAGCACCTAATTTTTGGGGATCTGAAACTGGGGGATAAGACGTGAGCGAAGAAAGAGTGTGAGAAATACCAGGGATGCCTGGACCAGGAACAGCCACTGAGTGATCCTCTGTCAGCTGCATAGCTTCATCGAAAGACATGGGCCGGTGGCAACTGACCAGCTCCGCTGTTCTTATTGGAAGGCAGGCAACAAATTGCTCCAGTACCAACAGCTTGAAGATCTGTTCTGCATCCTGCTCCTGCACCATGCTCCTACTGGAAGCATGGGTGGTGCTCCTCAGGTGTTTGGTCAATGTGCTGCAGGACCGCCCTCTTGACACTGGAATAGTCCAGCTGCTGGCTGACAAGCTGGACATCCCCTGATTACAAGGAGAGCAGTTGCAGAACCCATTCCTCCACCGGCCATTCCCACGCAGCTCCTGTACACTTGAAGAGCTACAGGAAGGCCTATGGATTGTCCATGGAGGCAATTTTGATGAACGTCACGTGTGGCATGGGTGCAGGAGACACAGCTAGAGATGTGGTGGGCTGCAGCAGCTGCCCACCTGCTGGCTCTCAGCCAAGGAGTGCTTGGTGTAGGGTTTGGTGGAGGATGGTGAGGGACTTGACAATTTCACAGAGTGGGGGGGCTTCCATGGTGGCATCTGAGGCTTCGCCCAGTCCTGGGTTTTGGCACCACTGTAGAACCTGGTGTTTGAGGGTGTGTGAAGGTGGAGGAATACTCAGGAAACAGGCAGAATTTTAGCCAAGCTTGGGGCTATGTTTATTCAACCCGCGCTTTTCAGCAAAACTCAACAAAAAACAGGACAACTCAATAGAAAAGAGGTCCGTCATGGACTTGTGGCTTTTGCTCCATCATGTTCAAGTTTATGCTACTCGTGTGTATGTGTGTGTGTGTAACAGACATGCATACATGTCTTGCAAGCTACGCCAGCTATATCACACTCTATCTCTTTCTTGCTGATTATGAGAGTCACTGGAAGCACAAAGAGACACAAATAAGTAGACTGGGGGGTAACAAGACACACTTGATAATCATCACGCATTAACTGCCAGTTTGACCCACCTCCTCTCCATCCACATTTGATGCTCAACCACGTCCATGCTGCCACAGTTATGTATTCTGATATCTGTTATTTTGAGTTTGAGTTCTCTACCATGTTTTTGGTCATGTTTTGGATTTGTTCTATCAGAGCATTTTTTGGTAACAACCTGGACTGTCTTGACCTTGATTTTCCTGTTAATAAACCTTTGCAAATAATCTTTACTCTGCCTCTGTGAGCCCTGTGTTACACATATATTAGTGAATGTCTATTTCTCTGGTGGTCTGTGTGTATGTTTACTCACAGTCTTCTCGCGTCTGTATGTAGAGAACATTGCTGCGGACACCATCCCCTGCCTGTGTGTAGGCCAACACCTGGACACTGTAGTTTGTGAACTTTTCTAAGCCTTTCAACTCCACTTGCTCACGTACTGTAGTAATGTTCTGCATCTCACCCCATTCTGAAAGAGGAGGGAGGTGTGATATACTTTTATACGGTACATTAAGACAAAGCCATCTAGGACAAATCAATAGTTCTAAAATACAAAGTCCTAATAAAAGAAAACACATGAAAAAAACTGCATTGAAAACTGTAAAAAAAAAAACAACAAAAAAAAAAAAACAGGTGACAGTTTGAGTAATAAGACAACAATAGTTGTAGCAATAGTTGTATTGTACTGTATAATTACACTGGTTCAGCCCCAGTATCTGACATGAATAGCACTCACCTCCATCTGGGAAGAGGGACCAGAACACCACACGATAACCTTTCAAGACCCCGTTTAGGGTCATCCGTGGAGGCTCTGACCATGTAATCACTGCCTCATCTGATGTCACTGTGATGGCCCGTACATTCTGAGGAGGCTGGCTGGGCACTGGGAAAAAAACAATACACTTATAAAACCAAGGAACATGATTTAGAACTTTAGCTTG
The DNA here is from genome assembly GCA_024331685.1 of Stegophilus panzeri. Lineage (NCBI taxonomy): Eukaryota > Metazoa > Chordata > Actinopteri > Siluriformes > Trichomycteridae > Stegophilus > Stegophilus panzeri. Next base: position 21,716,843 of record JANDJT010000071.1, read on the forward strand.
TGTGCTAAGTTGAAATCATGTGTAACACCCTGAAAATCCATGAAATAAAGGAGTATAAAGTAGGTGAGAGACAAAATAAATGATATAGACACACTATAAATACAATCAGAAGCAAACATCTGTTAAAAATTCTTTACATTATTGTTTAATTTTTTTCCACATTTTTTGTAGTGATTCAGGGAGTAGTATGATAATTTATGTCACAGTTTTCAGCATTTCTAGCATTGTCTGAAGTAGATTTATGTTAAAATGCACATTATGGTATTAAAAATCATCACAAAATTCCTCAAATGAAAGAGCCATGGAATGTTCATCTGAATTCTTCTCTTGTAATGTTCACTTTTGCTTCTGCCCGGATACATGGCAAATGTGGCCATGATGAGGTGCCAAATGGTGCTCTTGAATAAACAAGGGTGCTATTGAGGTAAGACAGTGCATGTCTGTGTGCCTTTAGCTGGAAGAGAACGCATGACCGTGAAGGACAGGATGAAAGGAGGAGGGATGAAGCTGGCTCGGCTCTATGCAGGAGCAGCTGCAGCTGGCGCAGGAAGAGAGGGTGCAAGAGAAAGGATAGAGAGTGAAAGAGGAGAAGGAGAAGGGTGAAGAGAAACCACAGCATTTGCTTAAAGAGGCTTTGGGGTCTGACTGGGCTTGACCCCTGAGGACTGCCACCACCATTTAGAGGACTGCACTCACAATTCCAGCTCTCTCTCATTTTCAGTTTAATTCACAGTCCTCAGTTAGCTCTCATTGACAGCTTTCATAATTAGACCTCTATGAGAATAAAGCCTTGTGACAGAGGGACAGAGAGGAAGACATATATCATGTAACTTAAGATTTACAACTAGATATAGAAAATATAGCTGCAACTGGTGGTTGTTGTGGTCCAAGCACCACAGCATTTATGAGATATTGCAGATGTAATCAAAAACCAATATTCAAAATGCCTACTTAATTCAGAAGAATACATCAGCTTGGAAAAGTCACCCAACCCACTTGGACTTCCAAAAAGGAACAGACAAATTCAACCTTCTGAGCTTCTGAGCCCAAAGATGCAAAATGAACAGTCAAACTGATAAAGCTGATGGCTCCGAAACTGGTATCAGGTCATTATCCATGAATCTAATTAGGTTTTGCAAGTAGTGCTCCCATAGCCAGGTTTGCCAAGATGAAACAGTAAAGACATATAGATGCGCATACTGTTCAATTTTCATGTCTCGTTAGATGACTAATTCGCAAAAGTAGATTTTGCATATTATGCAAATTAGCACAAAATATACATGGGTGGAGATGCAAGTGTCTTGAGCCTTTTTCATTTTATTAGCCTGAGTAGTGTGAGGGAGTACTGCCTCCCGAGCAAGTTTCATGTCATTTTAGTATAATGCATTTCATTATGTTTTGGAGAATTTGTTTTTAGCAGAGAAGAAGAAGAAGAAGAAGAAAAAAAAGAAGGACTGTTGAGTGCTGGACCTCTAGTAAGAGGTCATGCACTTTGTTCATGGACCTCTAAAAGTACTAATGAAAACAAGAGGTTCTACCGCCTTTCATTCCAGCACCGTAACCTCACATGTGCAGACTCATCTGTGTCTTTACTGCATTGAAACACAGATTAGAGGAGCTGGCGGTGGCCATGTGCCAAAAGCAAGCTCTGTTCATAGAAAGGAACAGTGCATTAAAGTACAGAGGTCAAGGGTACCTAATCCAGCCATCTTGCATACATAGACACACCATGATGTGCTATTAGTGGCTGAGTCTCATTCTCTGAACTCTTTTTGGTATCTCAACTTCAAAGCAAACTGAAGATCTGAGTGTAAATCAGAACACAGAACAACAGTGGCATTGAATGCCCTACAAACTGGTTTTAAGGCTAGCAAAAGTTGGATCCTCAGACAATTTCAGTGTTGGCTGAATGCTCAATGACAATCTCAAAAGTATGTGTTGGTTACAAGAGGTGTTGCTCCAGTCTGCATTTTCTCCTTTGAGGTATGCCCTTAGGTGTTCTGTCTGCAAAGTCTGAAATAGTAACAACAGACGCATGTTCACAGATCAGGGAAAAATGAATGTGAATGGAAGATGGAAAAATGAGGCTCAACATCCACATATCAATGTCCTTGAAATGAAAGCTGTGTGGCTAGTACTACAGCATTTTCAGGAACCCCTAAAAGTGTGGACTAACAAAACCACAGTGGTATTTTACATCAATCACAAAATTCCAAGTGATGTTGACATGGACGAACAAGCCCTGAATGAAGGCAGATGCACATCTCCTGCCTCGGAGAGCTGCATATCTAACAGGTTGATATAATCAGAAAGTGGAGTTGCTATATATATTACAAGATGGTAGTTCAGTTTATTTGGAACACCTATGGAAAAGCAGAAGTCTGCGAACAGACAATAACTCACTTAGTTTGTGTAAAACCTGATGATCCATGTTAGATCAAATACATCAGAGTGTTGTCTGAGCATGTGCTTCAATGTAAGGGGTAAGCCTCAAGGAAAATCTGACCTTTTGTACAAAGGAGTTAATATCGTAAATTTACATAATAAAAATGTCGCACACACATTCACTTATGTATATACTGTGACATCATCACCCAGGTTCCATCATATAGAGACTGTCTGTTCACTAGGCTAAACAAAAATGTATAAATACATGTTTAAAAAAATGTTTTTATTAATGTAAATATCATGGAATTAGATCATACCGAATGCACAGCCAGCATTTTGAACTGCTAAATATTAGATATTTTATATCTAAAGTGCTTATTGTAAATGAAACTATTACTGATCAGGGATTTAATGTACTTTGCTTAACAGAAATGTGTATTAGACCTAATGAGAATGTAGCATTAAAGCTATATACACTGCCCTTGTCTAACTGGCATTTCTATTGAAAGGTAAATGACTGCAAAACATACAGTAGGTTATGGGCTTCCAGCCCTCCTTCCATCTCTGCAGAAGAACTGTGCCCAGTCTCTAAGACCATGCATTGGGGTATCCTTGTATACCCTTTTGGGGTCATACATGGCTAACAGAGGTGGAGATGGTAGTGCTGCTCTCAGTGTTTAAAATGCTCTGATCTGTTCATCACCCCAGACCCAGCAAAACGTCTTGGATAGATCTCAAAGAGCTTTATCTTTTTCAGCCAAATGTGGAATGAACTTCCCCAGCTGATGAACCATTCCCAGGAAGCTCCTAAACTAACCTTTGTGGGCCATTTCATTTTCCTGATGGTCTGGGTTTACTTTGGGTTAAGGCTAATGCCTCTAGCAGATGTAATGTGACCTAGAAAGCTGACAACCTATTTAAATAGATCACTTGTCGATATTCAGCATGATTCCAGCTTGCTGGATTCTCTGCAGCACAGCATGTAGATGGCTATCATGCTCTTCTATAGCTCTGCCCCATACAAGCACATCATCCATATGATGTACTACACCTTCAAGGCCCTGTGTGACTTTCATCTCCATCCTGTTCTGGAAGTAATCAGGAGCTGAGGTAATTCCAAAATGAAGCCTTTTAAAAAAGAACTGGCTTAAGGGCAGCAATCCACTGACAGGTGAAGTGGATAACATGGATTATCTCGTTATAACGGCACCTGTAGAGGGGTGGGATATATTTATTAGTCAGCAAGTGAACAGTCAGTTCTTGAAGTTGATGTGTTAGAAGCAGGAAAAATGGACAAGCGTAAGGATCTGAGAGACTTTGACAAGGGCCAAATTGTGATGTCTAGACGACCGGGTCAGAGCATCTCCAAAATTCCAGCTCTTGTAAGGTGTTCCCAGTATGCAGCGATTAGTACCTACCAAAAGTGGTCCAAGGAAGGACAACTGTTGAACCGGCGACAGGGTCATGGGCACCCAAGCCTCATTGATGCGCGTGGGGAGAGAAGGCTAGCCCGTATCTACTGTAGCACAAATTGCTGAAAAAGTTAATGCTGGCTCTGATAGAAAGGTGTCATAACACACAGTACAATGCAGTTTTAGATGTAGTACAAGCGTTCTTGAAATGGTCTTTTTACCACAGGCATGATGTTATGCTGTGCTTGCAGTGCCCTCGTAAAACATGGGTTTGATCAGAGCATTTGTGCAGATTGCCACTCTAAACCTCTTGAGTCTTTTAATCCATTTCTCCCACTTGTGGTGTAGAAAAGTTGAATGGCTTGGGTGGTTAAATGTGGCACTGTGTCCCACTGTTCCTTGGCAGGATGCTTGTTGGACCTCTTGACCATTCTCTCTCTCTCTCTCTCTCTCTCTCTCTCTCTCTCTCTCTCTCTCTCACTCCATTTCCATTCACACCAGAAAAACTGACCTTCAGTGTTCACACACCCTAAACTTACAGCACATTTGACACCCTATTGTGTTCTTTGCCATAAACAAAACATACTTTTTACTATGAGCTTTACTGAGTTTTCCCCTCCTCACAACATCATCTAACTATTTATATCATTTCATTGGCTGAATAGTTGTATTCCAGCAGTATATTTTCATTTACACCAAAATACCTAGCCACAAAAAACAAGTCTACTCAGTCATTTCCACTAATGAACATTTAAAGACCCCCAGAAGTTGCAGACCCCACATGAAGTTGCAGACTTTGTCTCGAACTTGGTTGTTTCTGTAGAGACTTTAATATTCATTTAGATAATCTGCAAAACCCTTTGCAAACATCAGTTGTGTGTATACTAGAATTATTAGGGGTCAATCAGAATACAATAGGGCCCACTCATTACAGTAGACAGACTCTTGTTTCAATATTGACATTTAGATTATTTATAGAAAACATCAAGTGTACACTCACATCAGTTGCTCTACACAGTTTTATTGAACTCTCCCAGAGCTGTCAACTTTGATTCGTTCACCCTTTAACCTCACAATCAGGTGACTGAGTCAACATTCTGCTCCACTCTAAATAATGTAGCCCCACTTAAAAGAAAAATAATTACAGAGAAAACAAATAGTATCCTGGTATAATGATCCTATTCACACACAAAAAAAGACAATTCGAAAGTTAGAATGTAAATGGCATCTAAATAAATTGGTAGTTTTCTAAATTGCATGGAAGGAGAGCCTACTTCATTATAAAAATACACTTATTAGTTATTTTTTATTAAAAAGTTTGTAACACAGCAATTAAGCTCAAAACTGCACAGATATTAGCATTCATGAAATCTTTCAGTTAGGATTTAGGCCTCGTCACAGTACTGAGAAAGTGGTGAACGTGGTAAATGACATACCACTAGCCTCTGATCTGGGTTGTGTCTTCTTGCTTGTGTTGCTTGACCTTATTACAACTTTTGATATCATAGATCATAGTATTCTTCTAGATAGAATAGAAAATGTTGTTGGAGTCAAGGGAATGACTCTTTTATTTGACTGATCGTGATTAGTTTGTAGATGTAAATGACTTCTCTAATCATACAAATGTAAAATCTGTTGCTCCACAGGGCTCGGTTCTAGGCCTACTGCTATTTTCTCTATATATGCTACCTCTGGGTAGAATTACCCATAAACATAGTATTAGCTTCCAGTGTTGTGCTGATGGCACACATGTCATACAGATAGATGAGAACAAAGATAGATGAGAGACAGCAGCTTAATAAAGTGGAGGAATGTGTAAAGGACAATAGACACTAGATGATCAGTAAATTGTACTTAATTCTGAAAAGAACATAAGTACTTCTACTAGGACCCCAGGCAGTTAGAAGTAAGCTCATTGATGTAGTAACTCTGGATTACCTTTCAGATACATCACATGCAACAGAGAAAGCCCTTGGTGTAATTATTGACTCCAGTCTCTCATTTGAAGTTAATGTAGATAATATCAATAGGACAACAGTCTTTTTTCACTTCAGAAATATTGCTCAGACAATCTCATGCATTTGTTACCTCTAGGTTGGACTATTTAATGCCTTAATGTCAGGATCTTATAGTAGGTGCATAAACAGAATGCAGTAGCCAGAGTCCTTACTAGGACCAGAGGTTCTATCACATTACCACTATTTTATCCACACTGCATTGGTTCCCAGTAAAATTTTACATTATAAGATACTACTAGTGGCCTATAAACCACTGAATGGTCCCACATCACAGTAACTGAATGAACCTTTATGATCCACCATGCCTTCTTCAATCTAAAAGGTGCAGGCTCTTTAATAGTACCTAGAATAATGAAGACTAGGGCAGGGGAAGAGCTTTTTCCTACAAATTCCCACAGCTACTGAACAGCCTTCCAATTAGTCTTCAGGACTCATACAAGGTGTCAGAATTTAAGACTAGGCTGAAAACCTATTTGTTTAGTCAAGCCTTTTGTTAATAGCTTTCTCGTAGGTAAAGGCACACATCTGGGGGTTCATGGGTATAGAGAGATTATGTAAACTGGGAATGTGTGAATGTTCTGTCAACCAGAAGAGGATAGGGTTAGGGTTATGGTTCTCTTTTTAAATTCTTTTTTTATTTGGCTTTTTTAGATTTTAAAACCCTCTCATGCAGCCTTCAAATCTACCTAAAAGGTCTGTTTTGCATACCAGTCTTCTGGATTTTTTAGAGTACTAAATAACTTTGAGTGTAAGATCAGAGTTTTTTTTTAATTTATTTGAGATGCAGCCCATAACTACATCCCGATAGTGGCAGAACGTTTTAAGAGACTGAGCTGTTTTGGATCTCACGTGCCATCTAGTGAATATTGCTTTTAAATCATCTTTATGTACATAAGCTATGCAGTGAGAGATACACAGTGTCTGAATAATGCCACTCACATTGCTGCTGCTTCTACATGCGTACACAAATTCATTCAATAGACTGGTTATTCAGTGCAAGGAACATTCCTTAGGTTTTTAGTCACTTACATTACACATAATAAAATGCACAAATGTTACATTTGTCCTATATTATAAATCTCGAATGAAAAAATGTTGGGCGGTCAAGGCTTGGGGACACAGAAAATTCATAATGTCCATTTGGCGTCGCATGCCCAAAACGTTTGGAAACCACTGATCTAAATATTTGATATAAGTAAACATGTCTTTACCATCTTCTAGTGTAGTAGCATTGATCTCAGAACTGGATGGACCTGTTCCAGCTCGATTGAAGGCTTGAACAACCACTCCATACTGAGCAAATTTCTTCAGGTTATCCAGCGTATACACCTCACTGTCACCAGTTGCCTTCATCTCCACTATGCTGTACTGGCCGTTACTGCCAGGCCCATTCTCTCTGTAGCCAATCTGATAGCCCCGGATTACGCCGTTCTGGAGCTCCTTCTTGGGAGCCTGGCAACAAGAGAAAAAGTATTGTTTTTGTTTTTTGATCTATTGATCTTTGATGTATTATTTACTGTATCAACAATATTGTGGCATGAAGCCAAATTTGCCTCAGGTTGTGTACCTTCCATGTAACACGGATGCTCTGTGATGTCATAGGCTGCAGAATGACATCCATGGGTGGCCCATCAGGAGCTGTGAAAGGCCAAAACATCAGATCAGTTTATAACAAGCTAATAATCAGTGACTGCTCATTAAAACCATTGTACTGTGTGTGTGTGCATACTTCAGTACTTACATGCTTCCTCTGTGCTGATAGTGAGTTCTTTGCTGGCCTGACTACGGCCGATTTTGTTGTATGAGTACATACGAATGCTATAGACAGAAGCAGGATGCAGCTCCACTATGTTGGCCTGGTTATTGGTCGGGGAAATTTTGCGTGTAGCATGCTTCAATTCCCATGGATCTATGAAGAGACCAGCACAGAAAAATACATCATACCCTTATTAATTCAAACACACTGCAGTGCATTGTTTTTGTTGGAACAATAATAATATACCAAAAAAAAAAAAATAACGAGCACACACTATGCTGAATGCATTATAAGCATTATAAGCATCAGAAGCCAATAAAAACTGTGTATCAATAATGGATGGGACAGTGTCAAGCAGTCTATCTGGCCCCAAAATATCTGTATGAATGTTATATTGTTTTAGTTGGCTATTGTGCTGCAAACTGAAATGGCAGAAAAGTACATACCAGATTTGTTTTTGTATTCAATATCATAACTGGTAATGATGCTGTTCCCATCAAACCTCTGGGTCCATCTTAAGTTCATACTGCGATCTTTTACCTCACGTACTTCTAATTCTGGGGGATCAGGGGGCTCTACAGCAAGGAAATAAAAAAAAGCATAATAGAAGTAAGGAAGAGGACCGGAAAGAGAGAAAGACAAAGCAATTTGGAAAGGGGGGGTCAGGGTGCAAGAGGATAAATGATTGATTTTGTGTCTCTAGATAAGGTGTATCATGTCAGACATGAATTTGGTCTCCACGGCTGATTGTCTTACCTTGCACAGTCAACTGAATGAGGCCACGGCCCTCGCCATAGGAGTTGATAGCATGACATGAGAAGAACACAGAGTCCCCACGCTCAGCTGGCTTCAGCTGCAAAAAGAGAAAGCGAGATAGAGAGAGAGAAGGAGGGCGGAGGGAGGATGGAGAGAGGAAGTGAGAGAGAAGAAAAAGAATTAGAAGAGAAAGAATAAGAGAGATACAAAACATCATAACATTGTCTTGAGATGCTCTACTCTCTTATTCTCTAACAGTTCTACATACAAATCTCTCGCAGTGTTTTTAATAATTTCTGGTACTCCAATAGATTAGAGAATACATGATAGTTTGTGCCTAATTTCTCAAGTTTCTACTAACTGTCATAACCTAATGCTTTGCATTTCTAGAAAAGACCACTGATTGATTCATTATTGACATTCCTTCAATCTCTTTCATTTCCAGATTATGTATAATACATGAGTGTCTCACCTTCAGCGTGGAAATCACCTCATCACTCTTCTCATTGGGGCTAGTGGTGATTGAGTAGCGAGGGTTACGGTCAGGGTCGATGACAGTGTCCCCACGTTCCCAGCGAATGATAATAGGGTACTCACCCCGGGCAGTGCAGTTTAGTTCTTTATTTTGTCCTTTTATAGCCATAGTTGTGTTAGGATGGGAGGTGATCATGGCTGGGACTGGAAAGAGAGGAGAGAAGAGTACATGATAAAATAAACCAAGTAGAGAAAGAAATGATTAAAGGAGAAAAAGGTAGAGAATAAAATAAGTAAAGTGAAGTGAGAGGGTTTAATTAGAATGTGAATGTCTGTGTGATTTTAAACTTTAAAATTAACACTGCTCAGATATTACTCCCTTGTCATTCATGCTTGCGCGCACACACACGCACGCACACACACACACACACACACACACACACACACACTTTATCGATTAGAAGAGAATTCTGCTGTTTTGTTTTCATCACTTATTAATTCTGCCCTCCTTCCACTAAAGGAAACAAACAGAATTGAGGGCAACAGAGGAGAGGAACAGTTTAATCAATAACACCAACACATCTTCAAGGAATGAGGAAGAGAGAGAGAGAGAGAGAGAGAGAGAGAGAGAGAGAGAGAGAGAGACTGAGCAAGTGAATACGTCTGTCTAAACTGCTGGATAAGGAAACAAAACAATAACATGGGAAGAAGAGGTGAATGATACAGAAAAAAGCCAACATTACAAAAGTAATAATAAAATAAAAATAATAAATAAATTAATGAAATGAAATTGATCAAAATTTTATGGTTTTAGGCTTGGCCCTACCCATACCATCCTCATATTACATTCGCTTGGCTTACTGGTCAAGACGATTTATATACCTGTAGTTCTGATTTGAGAGTTCTATCTGATCACCTGTACACCCCTTTGGAAGCAGAGATTTAATTTAGATTAATAAATTAAATTAATAGTTTAGGAAGAAAAAAAAAACACATTTATACAATTCTCCACCCCAAACATATTCAATCAGTTAAGACATGTTTCAAGTCTGATTTGTTTCTCTAGTTTTGCACAATATTAACAAGTAACTACCCAAGAACTTTTCCAAAAAGGCTTAAAATGTCATATACTTACTATACAGACAACACTGTTAATCTATTTGTAGCCCCATGAAACAAAAATGGGGAGTTTGTTAACTAGATAAATAAATAATTAAAATCCCAAAATATTGTTTCAGCGAGTTATAATATTTTCTAAAAGATTATATATTAGTTTAATACCATTTGTGTGTATAGTTTTTGTGTACATTATATTTGCTAAAGCAACAGCTCTGAGCCAATCAGAGGTCCTGGGAGAATGGGGAACAAGAGGAGAAAGAGGGAAAAAAAAAAAGAACATTGTCATGGGCTTACAGAACTTTGAGGCAAGACATGTAACAATAATGTACACATTAGGTTATCTGTTTGAGAACTTTGTGCAGCAATGCAGTGTATTTGCAAACTATGAGTGCATTCTTCCATTTTATTTGAGTGTCATCACACAACTCTGTTTGGCTAGCTGCAACACAAGAGTTTCAGGGCATATCAAGGTTTAAACATTAGCCTGTTTTGCTAACACAGCTAAACTATTTTGTTAGTGCCTAAGCTGACCAACACGGTTGCTGTGTCTCATGTGCTGGGAGGACGGTACCAGGGGTAACCACAAATTAATGGTTTAAGCTAACTTAGCATGGATTTTTTGCTAATGCTAAAGCTACTTAGCAGTAATACTCCACAAACCTGCTGTCTTTCATAGTGATTGCCATTGGCTTACACCGATCAGCCATAACATTAACCACTGACATGAGATGTGGATAAAATTGATTATCTGGTTACAATGGCACCTGTCCAGGGGTTGGGTATATAAGACAGCAAGTGAACAGTCAGTTCTCAAAGTTATTTTTTGAAGTTCCTGTTTGAAGCAAGAAAAATGGGCAAGCGCAAGGATCTGAGTGACTTTGACAATAGCCAAATTGTGATGGCGAAATGACTGGGTCAGAGCATCTCCAAAATGGCAGGTCTTGTGTCTTGTGAGGTGCTCCTAGTATGCATTGGTTAGTACCTACCGAAGGTGGTCCAAGGTTGGACAGTGTTATGAGTGACCAAGGTTCATTGATGCACCTGGAGATCAAAGGCTAGCCCGTCTGGTCCGATCACACAGAAGAGCTACTGTAGCACAAATTGCTGGCTGTGATAGAAAGGTGTCAGAACACAAAGTGCATCACAGCTTGCTGCGTATGGGGCTGCATCAGACCAATCAGAGTGCCCTTGCTGACCCGGACAGCCGGGTACACATGCGTCGTTTACTTGGAGAGATGGCACGAGGATGCACTATGGGAAGAAGGTAAGCCGATGCTACTTTGACACATACCTTAATGGCAGTGGCCTCTTTCAGCAGGATAATGCGCCCTGCCACACTGCAGGAATGGTTTAAGGAACATGACAAAGAGTTCAAGGTGTTGACTTGGCCTCCAAATTCCCCAGCTCTCAATCCGATCAAGCATCTGTGGGATGTGTTGGACGAACAAGTCCGATCCATGGAGACCCCGCCTTGCAAAGTACATGACTTACAGAATCTGCTGCTAACATCTTGGTGCCAGTTACCACAGCACACCTTCAGAGGTCTTGTGGAGTCCATGCCTTAATGGGTGAGAGCTGTTTTGGTGGCACAAGGGGGACCTACAGGTGGCAGGTGGTTTTAATGTTATGGCTGACCGGTGTATGACAGTGTTACCCAAATGGGTCGCAGAATGAGTCCTGTTGAAGAGCTTCCTAAGACCATCCTGCTTCCCTGCATGCTCACTGATAATTATCGTTACTCTAGCCAGGCTAACACCACAGGACAATGACAATGGATACCTAGATATTTCTGAAGGGACAACCAATGTGTGGCATCCACATTCAGGTGCTGTAGACTGGAGAGACCCAGCTGGTGATCCACAAGTCTGCTTTTGAAAAGCCAGCTGGACTACCCTGCAGTGAAGACAGCAGTTCTGAAATGATTCAGCATGATGCTGTAAGGACACTGTAAGCAGTTCTAGGTGTTGACATTTGAGGATGGGGATTAGCCCTTTGCCCTGAGGCTCCTCAACTTCTGCAAGTGGTGCCTTTGTGCCAACCCAAAGAGAAGGTTGGTGAATGGGTGACATTGGAAGAGTTTATTGCCTGGCTCCCTGCTGGCACAACTTCCACTTAGATGAAGGTCTGTTATGCAGGTGCCGGTAGGTGGGCCGGCCGATGGTGCAGTTCCATTTTGAGTTTGTGATTGATGCCTTTTTGAGTCTGGTTCATCTCAAGGTTTCTTCTTTATATCATCTCAGGGGGTGTTGGCTCCACACTTGCTCATTAGGGATTTAAATGTATGTCTAGATTTTTTGTAAAGTTGCTTTGTGACAGTGTGTGTTAAAAGCGGTATAAAATTTTTGGAACTGAACTGAATTGAATTGAGTGATGACACCTAGCATACTGCAGGCATGTGCTTGGCTTAGTATTTTCCCCAACCATTCTAACATCTCACTTGTCTTTTTTTCTGAAAGCTGCTGTAGCTGATTCCCTGAGACCTGGAGCAGGGCTTGGGAAGGTCTGCTGAGACTACAGAGAGCTGGGACATTTCCAGGCAGACTGCCCCAAAAAGGAGATGGATCAGGTGCTTCTGGTGTCTCTGGTTCTGAAGGTGATGTACAGTATCAGTCAATACTCAGCCAGGTTAATGGCAGGGCCATTAGGGTAATGGTCATGACCTTGCCTTTGGTGGATGCAAGCCTTTCCCCTGGAGGAGTTGCATGACAATACATCGAGGCACATTTTTGATCAGGTCTCCATGATTGATGGTCGAAATGTTTGACCTTTCACTACTTTGCAATTACTAATGACAAGCTGTAAAGTGTGACTCAGGACACATCCTGAACCAGTGTCTTTGTGAAACATCTCTATGAAGATCATGGTTGAGGCACTGATCTCCTGGGATGGGATCTCAAAGAGATCCTAACTGATCAGGGCATGTCTTTTATGTCATGTACAATATACTAAGCAAACTTTATGAATTAAAACAACCCAAAGTAGCATATACCATCTCCAAACCAATGGATTAGTCCAGCTTTTTAATAAGATACTTAAAATTATGATTCCAAGGTTTGTATACCTGCCTTGCACTCGGTGTTTCCAGGATTAGCTCCAGATTCATCATAACCCTGACCAGGATAAAATGGTTACTGAAGACGAAGATTTGCACACAATGATAGTCAGAACTGAGAAAACTGCAAAAATGGTCCAAGATGGTAAAAAACAGGTTCAGTTGATCCTAGACCTTTAGCAAAACTCCACACACTGGACATTTTATCCAGTAAAATTAGCGCTATGACATAATATGTCCTGGGGAGATAAAGTCTTCACCGTACTCTCCACCTCTAGCTCAGAATTACTCACAAAGAGGCAAAGGTCCTTTGAGGTCACACAGTAGGTTGGAGAAGTTATATACGGTGTTGCAAACATATAGAGATAACACACAGCAGATTACTTTAGGTTTCCTTAAATAATGGAGAGAGGTGATCCCTGATGCTATGATGATAACAGAAAGAGATGAGTTGGAACTGGAGTGTTCAAAAAACATTGAATTCCACACTGATCCAACTTGGAGACCATCTCACACTATCCCAGAGAGCATAGGTTGCCAAGTTGCAGGTTGAGATCCCTGCACGGGCATACAGATATCACAGTACACCACACTGAGACTCCCCCTAGTGTTGTTGTATGAAGGCAGCAATACTGCTTACCTAAGCTCAAAAGAAAAGTGATTCAGGAGGATTGCTAGAGATAATAAAGGAGTCACATAGTGACTGGAACAATCTCATTGTGTTGAGCCCATGAAGGATCGGCCATTCGGTGTAGGTTTCCATTCTGTCCCTCAGTGAATGCTGATTTTAAGTTTGATGTGTATCCTCTACCTCTTATTCACAAACTCATGGATCAGCTAGGTGTGGCTCATTTTTATTCAACCCTAGTTTTGAAGCGCTATTGTCAGATTCCCTTATTGCAAAATTCCAAGAAAAAAGTGGTACCAGCCATGTTTCAATGATTAATGGATCATGTTCTACAGCCCCACTGCCATATGGCACAGCATATTTAGATTACATAATCATTTACAACAATAGGCAGTGGCATATGCAACATGTGAAGGCGACCTGAAGGTCCTGACGTAGGCAGGACTCATGGCAAACCTGGCAAAGTGTGTGACTGGATGAATGGTAGTATGGTATCTGTCCTTCCACTTAGGTCATGACTAGATGCATCCCAAAATTGATAAGACTGTTCCAATTTAAGGCTACCTTTGACCCAAGACCACAAAACGAGGTAAGACAGGTCCTGTGGCTGGTGGGATATTATTATAGGTTTGGAAGGTGGTCACAGAACAGATGGCTTGCCGGCCTGCATTGGGCGCTGGGTTATGTAGCACGTCGGGTTGTTGTTTGGCATGGATCTGCATCTTTAGAGAGGATTTTGGGGATGAGCAAGAGGGGTAATGACTGTATTTATGTTTGTTTCCTCTCTTCATCTGTCTGACAGTGAGCTGTGTGTATCTGAGCAAGTGACAGCAGAGCACAGTAAAGAAGATCTGCTACAGTTCAGAGTGAGCTGGAACGCTCCTAGTTCATTTGTTTTTTGCATCATTAATAATAATAATAATAATAATGCTATTGGTTTTATTTAATATACACAGTATATACTGCATGCTTTTATTTATATACCGTCCTTCACAGATTAAACCATAGAAAAAAGTACTCTGACTCACTTTTGACTGTCAGCAACATGCTCTTGCTGATATCTGAGCCCACACCATTGCTGGCCTGGCACAAATAGTAGCCACGATCCTCCTCCAAAACATGTCGGATCAGAAGAGAACCATTGGGCATGATCTGGATGCGGCCAGTCAGAGGAACTGGATGGTATTGCTGTGGGTTTCCAATACCTGGAAAAACAAAATGCAGCAAATGTTACAATCATAATAGTAATATAATTTATACATTTTGCTGAAGAATTAAGGTTAGGGTTATAATAAAGCTTATAAATAATATGAAAAGTTTATATAATTATATTGATATTTTTAGCCCTGCTACCACACACAAGAAAACCAACTACAACAAAAAAAAATCAGTTAGCCTAGTACATGCGTTGGAAATATTCTATTAAGTTACAGTTACACTGTTTGGTGAGTTGCTGAGTAAATTGAGAATATTACGCTGCATTCGAGGTAAAGTTGCATCTTGTAATTTCCTGCCTTTCCAGTAAAAACACAGTAAAATAATCTCTCAACTGAGTGTTGCATTGTAAAAGACAATACCTTTGGCATGTTTCCACATGACTTTGGGAGGGGGGTAACCATCCACAGAGCAATTTAGAACTCCAGACTTTCCATAGATCCCATCCTGGTTGTTAGGCTGAACTCGGAAACGAGGGGGGACTGCAAGACCCAAATCATAATTTATCTGACCAAGAAAATAGTCTAATAAAAGCATAATATTACCATCTGTTGATATTTTAGAACTCATCTCCCTTTCACATACAATGGTGGAGATATCCCAATTACATCTTTTGAGAGTCCATAAAATGGATAAAGTTCCCATCTTTCCCAGTCATAATCTAATGTCTTGTTGTAGGCCCAGCACTCATTATGATCTGCAGTTTCTGTTATTTCTCATTTCACGGTCTTGACGTTATCCTCCCTCCCTTACAATTCTTAGAAGCTAGTGGGAACCTGTTTGTATAACTATGTAAAATATGCCTATATTTTCTCACCAGTGACTATAAGCTGCCTTTCAGAGCTGACGGTGGCTGCATCATTGCTGGCGATGCAAGTGTAGTTGCCATTGTGCTTTAGGGAAACTTTGGAGATCTGCAGTGAGCTCATGAACTCCTTGGTCTCAATGGTGACACCAGAGGTGCCAGACACAATCTCCTGACCATCTTTACGCCATGTAATCCGGATGGGCATGTCCCCAGATGAAACTACACATGCTATGTACATCAGTTTACCAATTGAAGTAGGGGGGAAGTCAAAAGGCTGAATGAGAGGGGGAACTAAGAAATTGATAGACATAGAGAACAGATAAAAGAGAGGACAAGAAGAAGACAGAGAGATTTGGTATTCAGCAGAGAAGGTTGATATGTATATTTCTCTATGGTCTGTAGTGAAGCACAAACCCTCACAACACCCCACCCCCCACCCCACCTCAGCCCACCCCGCCAACCCAACTCAGACACACATGCACTACCTCCTTCTCCCTCCAGACCATAATAGCTGCTCTAATTAGAGCCCAATTGGCATGGGGAATAATGGTGTTGCCATGGAAACCAAGGGAGGGGGGTCCAACTGAAGACATCTGGGGGATTTAATCTGGGGCTCGTTAAAATTCAGTTAATTAAATCAGAGACATGACAAGACAAGCAGCACACTATACTATCTTCACACTGGAGTCAGTGTTCCCTTGTAGTAACTCACATGGACGCACAAACATGAATACACAGACACATACACACAATGTGGACCATACTGTTCTCACGCTAAAACCCTCTTTCAAATTCTTTATTCAAAATGTATCCAATAGAGTGGCACCATCACAGATTTGAGATTTGTAAACAGTAGCAGTATGATGTCATGTTAATTCTTCATACTTCCAGAATGTGGTTTGGACTGGGTTTGGAATTGCACAGGAACAGCTGCTAACCTTTGACAGTGACATAGACGGTCTGGCTGATAGAGAGCTGGGGTTGGATGAGCACACTGCACAGGTACGCTCCCTCATCCATTCCTTTCTGCACATCACTGAGCTTGAGTGTACCATTCTCATATACCACCTGCCGATGGTTGTCTGGCAACAGCATGCCATCTTTGTACCACTTGATGGAGTAGTATGGGTAGCCGATCACACGGCAATTGATGAAGGTGTTGCGCCCAGCAACAGCTGTAATGTTGCGCATGGCCCTGATACTTGGGGAGCCTGAGAGAGAAAGAGGAAAACAACCAA
This sequence comes from Stegophilus panzeri, assembly GCA_024331685.1. NCBI lineage: Eukaryota > Metazoa > Chordata > Actinopteri > Siluriformes > Trichomycteridae > Stegophilus > Stegophilus panzeri. Next base: position 21,733,707 of record JANDJT010000071.1, read on the forward strand.
AAAACCAGACAGAAGTAGAGAGTGATGAGGTGTGGTGATAAGAAATAGAGGCATTAAGATACATATAGAAAGAAGTCAGGATTATTTAGAGAAAGAGAAAAGGTGAACGATTGATCAGAAGGAGTGATGGGGTAAAGGAAGGGAAAAAAATAAAGAAGTGACAGAATGCAAGAAAGATGTAAAGTACAGAAGGAGGATAAATGATGGAAAGGAGATCGGTTTAGAGTGCTCTGTCAGAGCATAATGAATGTGTGTGCACATATCTGTGTGCGACTAGAAAATATGAAATCACGTTTGTGTACTCTTTTATCTTTGCTGTGACAATCAATTGTACAAGCAAAGTAAATGCAAATGTACTATGTAGAATCCAACTTGCGACATCACATGTTTAATCATTTGTCAGTACAGGTTTGTTTAGCATCACATTTCAATAAAGTACCCCAAATGCACATTCAAGAAGGGTAAGAAAGAAAGGATTCAAGAACTGGTAAGAACAGAGGCTCTCAGAAGGCTTCAGCTACGATCCTTCCAGCTAACCAGTTAACATCTACGCTAGGTTTACCCTTGAGGTCCTAGTTCATTCATGCCAAAGGTCAGTGATGATCTGACAGTTAATAAACTGACTAGACTAATGCATTTAAAGTACATATCACTTTAACTTCATAGTGAAACCAATCACTGCATTTCTTTTCTGGGGTAAGGGTATGGGGGGATCCTCTGAAGGACTCTGTTCTCAAAATACATGAGAATGAAGAAAGAGGAGAGAGATGATGGACAGAGTATTATGGCAAATGCAGACAAGAAAAAGGAAGAACTAAGAGTCACAGTAAAAGTAATACTATGAAGCACTGGGAGAAGAGGAGTTTGTCTCAAAATGGAGGATATGCGTATGGAGATTTGCATATGGAGATTTTGTGTATAGAAAGATTCTTGTCTTCTCTGCCCTTTCTTTCTTGCTGCCTTTCTGTCTCTCTGCTCAGTGTGTGTTGAGCTTTGTCATAGCTCTGACAGTCAACGCCTGATGTATTATTCAACAAAAACTGTCGTACAGTATCCCCTTCTCTCTCTCTCTCTCTCTCTCTCTCTCTCTCTCTCTCTCTCTCTCTCTCAATGCACTCCTCTTATCTTTTTGTTTTTCCCTCGCAAAATAAAAATTCATGAGTCCTCTTAAAGGTTTATTCAGTAATAAAGGGTCTATGCAGTCTATACTGCTTTTTGAGAAAAGTACATTGAAAGCTTTGGGTTTGTTTTTGGGTGTGCACAACTGCATTTAGCTGAAAATGCAAATATTACTGTCTTACAGTGTGTCACCTCAGACTGAGTGCAAGTAAGGACTGACAGTAAGGGCATGTTTTTATATCTTAGTGGAGACCAAATGTGGGGACAAGGACAGGAATATCTGACAGTTTTAACCTTGTAGGGACATTTGGCTGGTACCAACAAGAATAAAAATGCAAGAGCCAAAAGGTTTTGTTTAGGTGTAGACAAAGCACTAATTAGCTGTGTGTGTGTGTGTGTGTGAGAGAGAGAGAGAGAGAGAGAGAGAGAGACTCTGATTCTGGTACCAGATCTCATATTCACTCCAAAGGGAGATAACAACATGTTTTCTTAGAACAGACAGATATGTCATAACTAAGTAGAGAGAAAAAGAAAGAGAGAAAGAGGTGGAGCGCAAAGAAGAGGAAAAGAGGTACTGATATCAGCACGCCTGTCAAAGAGACTCATCATCTCTTCTCTCGGACGGTGACTTCCCTCTCTTCTCCTATCCTTGTCTGGCTGGAGAGACCTTCCCTGTATGCTAGCTCTCTTCTCTAATCATAACTAAAATAACTCACGTTTGCTAGCCAGAGAATGAAGGCTGAGGAATAATGTTTACAATAGAGAGACAATTGTGATACGAGTGTTCAAGTGTGAGTGCCATCAAAAGAATCAAAATCTAAGAGACATACTGTACATATAAGACACAGAGTGAGTCATAAACTGCTAAAGAGTTAAAACAGCTACGGTGTACTGCTAGAAGAACAAGACACACACCATCCACAAACATCTGCCCCCTCCCAACAGCATCAGGAAGGGGAATGGAGTGATCAAACAGAAGAGTTTTGGACAGTTAAATGAGGAGTGGGTGGGTGGGTGGGTAGGTAGG
>JANDJT010000071.1:21769010-21783337 GCA_024331685.1 Stegophilus panzeri
TATGTATTCTTCATTTCTGTTCCTTTCCTCCTTTCCCTCATTTTTATGGTCATACTCAACACTCATTTCCCTGTCACTCCGTATGTAGTTACTCTCTAAATCTAATTTGAAAGGTCTAAACACATCAATGACCTTAAGTCTATCAATATAATACATTTAATACAAAGACTAATCTTGCTCTTAATTCTATCTAGAGAAAAGGAGTCTAAACCCAGTCACAAAAATGTCATGCCACTAGACACCTCAAACTCCAGAAACTACTGACCAGTCCCACTGCTCTCCTTTCTTTCTAAAGTTCTTGAACATGTTGTTTATGATCAACGTTCTTTCCTTCTTACCCAGAACCACCTCCAGGAGGCTAATCAGTCTGGGCTCAGAATGGTACACCCCACATACAGTAAAGAGCCCTTGTAGCTGTTACTGAGAAACTTCAAGCCACTACTTCACGAGCCATCGGTTCGGATTCTTCCTGAATATTCCACATCCGCTCAACTGCTTGATCAGTGCTTGATCCTCTCTTATTTTCCTTCTATACCTGCACAGTTGGGAAGGTAATATCCTCACTGTTTTTTATACTACTGCTATGTTGATGACACTCAACTCATCCTCTCCTTACCTTCCTCAGACTCTCCCTCAATCATATTTCAGCTTGCATCTCATCTCACCTGAAACTAAATCTCAGTAAGACTGAATTGCTGTATATCCCTGGACATGCATTATGTCCAAATCTTAGAAAACTCCCTGGAGAACTCATACAATCAGATCATACAAGTTGACAATGCATGCAACCTTTGCGTAGCTCTGGACAATCTGACAACATTAGGAGGATCCAGCTCATTCTCTCCACAGAGGCCACTCTGGTGCTTTTACAATCCGTTGTTATTGTGAGTTTGGACTACTGCAATTTCCTCCTGGCAACTGATCCAAATACAGCTTCATGCCTTGTTGTCTGAACATCCGAGTAACTGTCAAAAGAACACGAGCAACTGTCAAAAGAACACTAAAGACTCACCTCTTCACTGAGCACTTAACTCAGAACAAAGCCCAAGAGAAAAAAACTTATTGTTGTACAAACTCCTCTGAGAGGGTTTTAGGTTTAGTTGTACTGACCTAATTTCAACACAACCTCTTATTGCATACATATACATCTACACGATTCTGCCAGTGGTTTATTGAGTGGTTATTCATACGTCTGGAGCCTGTTGTGTACTACTGACCACTAGGGGCACTGTGTATCCCTATATTTTACAAACAGGGGAGTGCTCCACCATATTTTACCTTCAAATTTGATTTAAGAGCTTCAGTTTAAACTAATAATATAGTTTAACAATATAATTATTGTCTAGTGCTCCAGAATGACGTTCTCCAGAATAACATAAAAAGTTCATGCTATTGCCTGGACTTTTTATTTGATAGCTTCAGTTGTGGGAATCGTATCCAAAATAATAATAATAATAATAATAATAATAATAATAATAATAATAATATTTAAAAACACCCTTCTCACCCAGAACGCCACTTTTGCTTGGACTCCTGGCCACTGAAATGAATTTGTATTATGATATTCACTCTGTTCTTGACAAGCCTATACCTGACAAGGCAGTACACACCTCGATATCTTCAAAACTATCTAATCTAATCTCTACATATCTGTGCTGATTTGACAGTGGATCTCTCTCTCTCTCTCTCTCTCTCTCTCTCTCTCTCTCTCTCTCTCTGTCTCTTTCACACACACACACACACACACACACACACACACTAGTGCCTCAAAACTACGGTCCAAGGCTCAGATAGTTACTGATGTTCCACCCACACAAGGTCACAAGGTGGTGGTGTGCATGCCTTCTCAGCAAATCCAATTCACACTCTGAGTCAGTATGAATTATTTCATTGACTGCTTGACAGCTGATAGGGAAAGAAAATAGCTGAGAGCTCTCATGACTAAGAGTAGTACGTGTATAGGATGTGTGTGTGTGTGTAAGAGAGAGAGAGAGAGAGAGAGTGTGTGTGTGTGTGTCACTGTCCAGGAAACCACCAAAATAATGCTACAAATTAGATGAAACTTTTACTGACATTATTCTTTTAAGGACAGTGAAGAGACTGAAAGGACATGTGAAGATAAAGATAAAGATATAAACAGTACAAGGAAGTACAGATATAACAGTGTTACAAGAAGGCATAATCATCAAGGATAGGTCCTGATAACAAAAAAGTACAAGAAAAGAATAAAGAATAAATAAAAAGATACTTGACATTATGCCCACCACAATTGTATGTAAAAGCTTGTAGGCTTTATGTTCTAAACTGTACACAATGCTTATAGATTATGGAATAGAAAAATAGATATAGAAAGAAAGAAATCCTGGTCCTAAGCAGACATGCGATCATTATATAATTCTCTCAGCATCACTGCCAGTCTATCAATGATCATCAGTAAATAAGTCAAAGAGCACAGTGTTGTTTTACAGAGATGGAAGTGCGACCTTCTATTAATCTATTATACAACCAGTTAATCAATTAAGGGGCAATCCACAGCTGGGCACAACACAACAAAGAATGGGAAAAAGAGCAGCAAGAATCAATAATGCTATAGGAGTGTAACCACACACACACACACACACACACCCTGTGTATGTTAATTCTACATTAACTCTTATTTAACATCCACAGTGAAATATCATGTGTGAACACATATCTAACAGTAAATCAATATAACACAATGCACACACACACACACACACACACACATAAATGAAGTGAGCTGCATTGCTATCCTTGTGACATCTAGGCCTTATGCATATGGAAATATAGTAACACTACGATAAAGGAAGAAACATATTAATAACATTCACTGCGGTAACTAAACCGTTCATTTTCATTTTAGAACTTTATCCGTTCAAGTTGATGAACAATTTTACAAAACGATTCGACCAAAACATGATATTTATGATAGCATGTAGCGCGTTCATACACAGGAGGAAAAGAACGTGCTCATCTCTCAGTGCTCAGCTCTCAGTGCTCGCAGAACTGAAGTGCTCTCACGTGCGAGAGTTTCTCTGCACCTTACGGCAATTTTTAATGACCGTGTTCACTGATAATGCTCTTTAACAGCATTAAAGATACTATTTAAATAGTACAAACTGTTTTTTTGTTGTTTTTTATCAAGTTACTTGGATTATCCATGCTGTAGTACCTCTCGATATTTTGCAGAACATAGTTTGCCTTTCTTTTCTTTGACTATGAAGCATGAAATACATCCAGATTGCTGTCATTTCTGTTAATTGTTGCTGTTAAGTAACATGACAACACATATAAGGTTTATATCACATAGTATCACATGGTATCAGATTTTAGTATTAATATAAACAGATTTAGAGCTTTTTTTAACAGTAAAAGTACAAGTCGCATGAGTATGGTATTGGACTGATACCTGATACCGTCATAATCACTGCATACCTAGTTTTCTGGAGCATTATTCCAGAGTTTAGGAGTGATGTAAGAAAAACAGACGTGAAAGTGAAGTCATGAGTCAATGTGGAAATGAAAAGACAGCCAGTGTAGCCTGAATAAGACTGGGGTAATGTGCTTCTCTTCCTTGTTATGATGCAGACTACTGCGTTATGAACTAGCTGGAGTCAGCAACACATTACAACTATCCAATCTATAAGCTGTGAAAGCATGTACTACTTTCTCAAGTGTCATGTAGGTTGAATGTATTTCTAATTTTGGCTATGTCTCTATGATATTAAGCAGTTTTGGAGATGTTAGGTACAAAAGAAGCAAAGGATAAACCAGCAATGTATACACAAAAGTCAGGCTTAGTGCCCCAACCTTAATATATATTTTTTTATATTAATAGTTTTGTCAGAATTGGAAGAACTGGACGTTTCTATTAATTCAAGCTTTTATGCCTTTGCAGTCTTCCATTTTGTCCAGCTGTGCTACTGAACCCCTTTGTGGATCAAGCTTGTTGTGATGAAGGGGCTTGTGTATTTCTGCGAAACTGTCCCTGAGAGCTTAATGTCCCCAGTATGGCCACCCTTGGTGAACAGATCTGAGAGGAAAGGTCAGATAAGTAGCAATCCTAAAGACCCCCATGAAAGGTACAAAAAGACTTTCACATGGTACGGCTCGACTCGACTCGTCTCGGCTCGCTTTACTTTTCCGAGCTTGCTTTTCCACTGTGGTTTAGTGTCGCCTCTGTGCAGGTGCAGTCTTCCACTCGCCTTCATGCAGGAATAATGTTGTATTATCGAAGCCCTGTACAAATACACAGTCAGGCCATATTCCAAACTCCTTTCCTGTTCACTCAACAAGGACCCTATTAGACATGTAAAATAACGGCGTTCTAGAACCTACGTAGTGCTCGATATTAGTAAGTTAGATTCAGCTGCGTCAGGAGTGATTTCGATAAACGCCTGTTTGGAAATCGGTAACAAGTGAGATGTAAAAATCTAAGACAGAAACCTTTGTTGTAATTTTATCTGTAATGAGATGAAATGATATATATTTTTCAATTAATGGAATATTACCGTATGCATGTATGTGACACATTTATTCAGACGCAATACAGAACCACTCGTTAAGGAGAATCCTCTCCTACCTCAGTGCGTGGCTCACATTCAGTATCGGCTCGGCTCGCTTGGAACCTCGACCGAGGTGGTACTAAAAAAGGTACCAGGTACCAGGTACTATCCACAGTGGAAAACCCCTAAAAAGTGTGCAGAGTCGAGTCGAGCCGTACCATGCAGTGGAAAAGTGATTGGAGTGACAGGTCTGGAGTTAGTGTCCGTAGGTGAGGGCCAGGTGACTGGGATACATATGAAACTGGTCAGACTCATCCTGAAATGGAGATGAAATGGCTTAACATCTACAAGGGTGGCTGTCCAATGCATAGCAAGCGGTCTGCATGCGATGGACACTCTTAAGACCGTCTTGAATGAAGCCTGAAATGGCATGTAAGATAGAACGGTATGAACTTGAGATAGAAAATTATGGAGGAACAATGCAGGTTCTGCCCAGGCTGTGGAGCAGTGAACCAGCTCTTTAATTTTGCAGAGATTTGTGAGAAGTCACAGAATTATGCTAATTCAGTCAACATGTGTTTGGCTGATTTGGAGAAGGCCTTTGCGTTGACATTTGCTGTGTGATTGCATTGCGTCCTCTGAAGTGGACCTTAGTGTTTAGGACGTTTGCATCGCACCTCCAGGGTTGGGGGTTTGATTCATGCCTCCACTCTGTGTGCGTGGAGTTTGCATGTTCTCCACTGGGATAGGCTCCAGGCTCCCCCGTGACCCTACAGTATGTAGGATAAGCGGTACAGAAAATGCATGGATCTGATGTGGACCTTTAACATGCACTCTGCTGTAGAGTATGAAGATATTAACACTGCCAAGTCCCTTGTCTTGGTTCTCTCCAGGAAAATAGTAGGATGCTCCATTCAGGTGAAGCCTTGCCTCTGGAGCAAGTACCATGAATCTTATTCGGGAGTGAGAGCAGTCCATGTCCCTTTCCTTGCCTATGGTCACTAGCTGTGGGTAGTGACCAAAACTAAAAGGGTTGCGAGGAAAAGTGACAGAAATAAGGATTCAGCACAGGGTTTTGGGCTTACTTCCCATGATACGGTGAGAAGCTTGACAATCTGGGACAGTCTCAAAGTAGTGCCTGAATCGAAAGGAGACGTCCCACTGGTTTGCCTCCGTCTGCCCCAGTAACAATCTGTAATCTAACATCTAAACCAGACATGAAGTCCTCAAGCCTGTACAACAAAATCCCATGGTCAATAGTCCTAATGCTGCATTCAAGTCCTACTCTACCAGGGTTAGGTATCTGATCACTTTAGCCAGCACTTCCATAACGAGTCTACAATACATCATTCTAGTCATTAATACTAAGAAAAGAACAACGCTTTTATGTAAAAACGCTCTTCAAAATCCTACATACAAAAGAGGTAGCTGGAGAGATCGGATAGATCGGGATTTCTGCTTTCTTAAGGCGTGGCTTAGCAACAGCTATCTTTAAAAAAAAAAAACCTAGTGGACATGGCCCAAGGTGAGTGCTAAATTAAATGATGTTTAGAAAGTGCTCCGCTTGTCTGAATGTGACCACCAATAACATTTCAAAATATTAGCACACCAAATCGATATTTCTAATATTAATTTGTAAAATAAACGAATGAATAAATGCTTCTCTCACGACTCCATTTGTAAATCAAGCCACTCGTTTTGAAACCACTGACATAACCATATATAAACCACCATTATTCCTCTTTTTTAATCCTTCCTGTAAAATGTAACACACATTCCTTCTGTTATTAATTCATTAATGCGTACGAGTGACTATGAAGCATTCTTTAAGCATATTAAATGATTAGTTATTGCTTTGTGACAATAAAGGTTTATGCTTTATGAAGTGCTAACAAAAAGACTATATGTTTTCAGCTGTACAATAAGGGACACAGAGAGGAATAACGCTTTATTTACGGTTAAATAATGCGTATTTTTATAATGTATCTAGCGACAAGAAGTCTAGAGACTTATTACCATACAAAACTACTAACTAACATGAATTAATACATTAACCGACATATAAACCCTTAATAAATGCCAATAATAAGTGACTTGATGATGTTTACTCAGTTTATGTAGTATTTGCGAAATCAGTGTGTTTAACTTGAATACTTTTCAAACTGTTAAGCAGCGTTCTTTTACTAACGTATTTACTAAATAAAGACTTTAGGTAACATAAGTACAATTTGTAAATAAGCTTTGTAGACATCAATAAGTTGATAGGAAGTGCTTAATCCCAGTTACTTCAATTTTTAAAATTGCATGAATTAAAATAATATGTTAGTTATTATTACTATCATTAGTTAACGGTTAATGAACGTATTACTGTTTAGGAACGCTTACGATCGTGTCAAGTCATTTTTATTCATGCACACTTATACGTGTTACCAAAAAGGCAAATGTAGACAGTGAGACACATCATAATCTTTGCTCTGTTTGGGCTAAATTTGATCAGTGAGACCAAAATCCTTTGGTTCCTTGTGCCCTTATATACACCATACTCAATCCTGTGTAAAACAATACATAACTCCAACTTTGCCAGTATGATGCATCTATTTTTCATCCAGTTCCATTTTGTTTAATTGAACCGTTTTCCCTCCTCCTCCTCTATACAGACAAAACGGGAGACATAAAAATAAAAATAAAAAAGCCAAATGAATTAAGGCTGATTACCAGCACTCTCTAAAACCCTAAAGAGGTTTGCATGATCTGTTAGCTAGTCTAAAATCAGAACATGATGTCTGAGCTACATTTTAATTAATAATCAATTCATGCCTCTTCATAGACAAAATATTGAAATAAAAGATACATGTAAAATAATGCTGCCCAAAATCTATGGGGGGTGTCGACTGTGCCACATGAACATGCTTAAATATAACAATGCTCTAACACGGACTTGCTAATATACGTAACACATTGCTGCTTCTACATCAGAGTGATCGTTCTTCACCGTGTTACACCATTAATAAGCCAAATCATGATCCTATCAAAAAGAACAACCAATGCAGTGGTTGAAAAAGATTCTCTTATGTCATTAACAGGACTTAGCACTGAGTACGCGAGTCGGGGATGCAGTCCTACCTGGAACGATGGCAACGGTGTCCTTTTCCCAGGAGACCACGCTGACATACTCCTGCACGGCTGAAGGAATGAGGCACTTGAAGACAGCCACGTTGCCCCGCATGGACCGCTGATCGGCCACACGAACCGTGTATGGCTCCCTGAACACTGTTTGTGAACAAAATAAGGAGCAGGTTTAACGATATATAGATAAAGAGATAGATAGACAGACAGATAGATAGATCATTTATTTGTCCTCAAAGAGGACATTTGTTTCCACTGTTGGTGCGTAGAAAGTATAAACAATACGCCATACATTTTAACCATCAAAACAATCACAGACATAGAGGAGAGAAAAAAAGACCCAATCATTTGGCCTTGCATTATACAGTTTTAAAGACAAAAAAAAGAATTTTTCCTTTAGAAATTGTCTCAAGACCACGTTTAATTCCAAAATAATTACATTGTTTACACAATTTCCTGTATGATTATGATGAAGGAAGTTTTATGTTCAGGTAGTGTGTAATCGTAACAAGAAAAGTGCAATATTAAAAACCACCCACATGATGTCTTCACTTGGTGTACAGTGTTCCCGCGACTCTCACAAACCTTCATCTGAGTTAATGTCCAACATGTACCCAGAACCTCACAAGCAGAACAAGATCAATGTAGAAAGAGAGCAGATAGGTATTTAAAACATCACTGTTTACACGCAAGGAAATTTGCTTGGAGTAAAGGGCAACTGGGGAAGAAAAAAGTGGATTAGAGGATGTGCCAAATTCTGTTTTCATTTCTGACTTTCAATTTGTTGTCTTTTCCTCATCAACCTCTATTTACCTGGGGATCGTAATTGCTCCCTTGTTTCTTTGTGGGAGGCACTGCAAGGGCGTTTTCATTCTAAACAGCATCTCATAGCAAACTCGGTGGTTCTGGATTCATTCTGGCAAAAGTGTCTTTTCATTTTAAATGCCTTAAAATCCCAGAAACTGTCAGAAGATCCAGATTACTCGCACTCATAGGTGCACACATTAGTTGTATTGCGGTTGCTGAATAATTAAAAGCAGTTAGTAGATAATATGCTTTGAGACAAATAATAAGCTGCTACTTTAAGAGGTTAGAGATGCAGGAACAAATTCTAAGAATTGGCACAACCCCCAACCCAAACCTGGACATAATTAACGCCTTGCCTGCAGGCATGGTTTCTTGGTCATTAATAATAGTTTGTGCCAAGCGACACTGTCCCCCACAGAGACTGAAACCAGTTTTCCTGTGTGATCATCAAGGCTCAAGTATAAGGCTTTATACTCTAGCCATATAGAACCATGCACAAATTTTAGCCCTAAATAATTTCTATGTAGCCTAGTTTTATTTCAGCGACTGGTAACTAAACAGCTTTTTACTGATGCAAAAGGGATTTGAATCAATAGAAAAAAATCAGTAGAGGTCCCTTGGTCTCTGGCCTCTGTATTCTCATATTATTTATTAACTTCTTGATTGACTGCTCGTCTCGGAATACACAGCTCATCGGATTTCCGAAGATAAGCGTTAACGTGTCTAATGTATAGTCTAATTATGTCAATTCTATGCTTTCATTCCCACCAAGAACTTAGACCGTGCCATTTTGGTTTTGTTTTCATTTGGAACAATGTAGTTGCATATAGTTTATAGGTCTAATAGGCCTAAATCAAATACTCAATGTACTCCATCATTAGAATGTTACTGATGCTTGACTGTGCTCATGCGTTGCTTAGAAACAGACTAAAACCCAGTTTGGTGCACCTTCTGCCTTCATGGGCACTGGGAGAAGAGAGGTATTACGGTCATTTAAATAATTTACTTCAGAGAAACGAAATACCATGTTCATGTGTTTAGGCGATTTACAAAAGGAAGATAAAAGAAAGAAGGATTCAGGTTGAATAAACAATGTGCATGAAAGGATAGACATTACAGTTTTTCTCAATTGCTTATGCGTATTACAGGAATGAGTGTATTTGCTTTTAAACAATTTTTTTTGCCCTAAGGAATTTCTCAAATCTACACAGCCATCTTGTGATTTTCAAAGCCAGAAGTGACGACAGGGTCTCGAATACTGGAAAAAATGACAGATAAAGCATCAGATCTGTTTTTTTTCCACCTTTAATGTGATCTAGCAACCAACAAAATCCAAGTAAAAAACTAACAGAAACATTTTAGGGGTGAAAAAACTTACAGTAAAGAGGTTGCATAAGTGTGCGCACCCTTCTATAACGGGGCATGCGGCTGTGCGTCTGACTGCTGAAGCCATGGACTGAAATAGAACTTATGGTATCGATCAGGAGAGGGGTACAAAAGAATTTCCAAAACATTAGCTGTATCATGCAACATAATGAAGGCCATCATCGTCAAGTGGAGAAAAAGGGGCACAACAGTGACATCACCAAGAATAGGATGTTCCTCCAGAATTAATGAAGCAACATTAGCAACATTAAAGGACCTGCTGGAATATCTGGCATCTCCTGGTCACACCCTGCATGTGACAACCATTTCGTGTATACTTTACACGTCTGGGCTATGCGGTAGGGTGACTATATGGAAGCAGACGCATAAACAAACAAACAAACAAACAAACAAACAAGTCCAAGCCCACGTATGTTTGGTCTGATGAGACAAAGGTATAATTCTAAAAGATAGAATTGGGCATAATTCTAAAAGATGTATTGTGCACAAAAACAACACACCTAAAGAACACTATATCCACGGTGAAGCATGATGGTGGCAGCATCATGCAATGGGGATGCTTCTCCTCAGCCAAGACTGGGGCTCTAGTCAAGGAAATCATGGATAGTTCCAAATACCAATCGATTTTGCCACAAAACCTGCAGGCCTCAGTTAGACACCTGAAGATGACGAACAGTTTCACCTTCCAGCACGATGACGACCCAAAGCACAAATTCAAGTCAACAAAGGAACGGCTTCAGAAGAAGAAGAGGGCTATGCACAGGAGGTGCAATTTGATAGATCTGGAGCAATGTATAGTAGAATAAAATTTCCAAATCAAGATTTCTAAGTTCCTAAACCCTTACCCAAAAAACACTGAGTAATGTATTACAAGCAAAAGGTGCTTGACAAAGTGTAAGTTAAGGGGTGTACACACTTATACAACCAGCTTACTGTAAGCCCCCCCCAAAAAAATAGTTTCTATTTGTCACATTTAAGGTGGAAAATGGTCTGACATGATTGATCTTGGTTTCATTTATTTACATCACAAAAACCTGCCATTTTAACAGGGAGCGTGTAAACTTTTTTTTACATCCACTATATGACATGCCTTGTTGTATAGCTCAATTAAAAAGAAAATTGCACAGATGTAATTAATTACTTAATTAACGGAGATTATTAACGGATTACCTTCTACATTCAATGTTTACAAGTAAAACAAATGTAATGGCCACAGAATATAAAACAATAATATATGAAAGGCTTTTATTAAAGCTCTCATAACTGCACAGCCTTCCTGCTTTATTTCACTGTATTTCTTAAACAATTATTAGTAGTTTAAGACGAAGAACTCAGTAATTGATAAACAATGGAACTGAAATGAAATGTTACAGATTGAAATGAAATTAAATAATAATAAAAAAAGAAATATAAAAAGTTTGTCAGTGAAGTAAGTAGCATATGACATAATAGATCACTTTTCAGACAAAAAACATGATGCTGGCTGTCAGCTTTTCCAGAAACGTAAGTAAATGAGACAGTTAAAGTCTACAGTAGAGCTGCTGCAGATTCTCCAAGATGCTCGTAAAACTTGCCAGGAAATTTCATAATTAATAAATAAATAAATAAATAAATAAATAAATAAATAAAGTGTACATGAGTGTACAAAGTGTACAAACTAATTTTTTACAAAGTAAAGAGCTGTCACACAAAAAATCGACTTTGTTAAGTTTATTATTCTTTACCGCTCTTTATAGTAGATTTTTTTTTTTTTTAAATGTAGAAACGTTTAATTTCATTGTTTTTGAAGGCATCTTCACTTCATAGTATCTATCTACCTACCTATTGATTTATTCATTTAATGGCTGAGATAACGTTGGCCAACTTTCTTGGTGTACTACATTGTATAATCTGTTTTTCAGCTAGTTCAGCTAAGTTTAATATGGTGATATTACCCATAATGTCTCAGGTAGCTTAACAGTGTCTAGGCCGAATTATTACCAGCTTTTATTCAATCAGAGAAACCCTTGGAGAGGAGAAGATGTCCAAAATAGAAAGGAAAAAAGGGGTTGCTTCTTGGTACACGAGCCTATTAGGTTATGTAATGTCATTTTTTAATGAAAAAATTTGATTGAGAGAGACAGAGAGAGAGAGAGAGAGAGAGAGAGAGAGAGAGAGCGGGAGTGAGAGAGAGAGAGAGTGAGAGAGAGAGAGAGAGAGAGAGAGAGAGAGAGAGAGAGGGAGTGAGAGAGAGAAGCCCACATTTTTCAAATATATAAATGTTATCCACACAGGTGTCCCAGCACATGATCAGCATGTAGAGGAGTGGGTGAGAAAACAAAGGAGGATGAGAATGAGGGAGTATGAAAGAAAGACAGAGAGTGTGAGAGATGGAGGGATGAGAGGGAGGGGGATGGTATCACACTATGAGCTGTCAACTGTCATCATTCTCCAGTGCCACCTGAGACACTGGGCGCCACACCCTGCCCCTCCCCTCTCTAGTACCCATGGCAACAATCAAGTGATGGAGCTGTTGGCTGATTGGCTGTTTGCTCTAGACTAGTGCATTCTCCTAGTGTGGACTGCCAGGTTAGGCTAACCCTAACCCAGGGTGTTCGGTGTGTTTCAGCACTTAACTTAATTATTAGTACACAAAGTGACCATCATCTTCCCACTCGTTAATAGGTCATTCATACTGTCCTATGGGACCGAATAATAAACTGGAAAATGTAGAAAATACTGAAAATAGGTTTCTTTGACAAGTACATTACAAATAATCTGCAATAGGTAGACAAAGTAGGTTTTGAAAGATAGAAACTCTGAGCACTGAGGACAGATGGAGGCTGGGAGACAGGAGGGACAATGGCACAGTATCAGCACAAGCTGGCATAAGTGTGTGTGTGTGTGTGTGTGTGTGTGTGTGTGTGTGTGTTTGTGGACATCCCTTGCTGTCACTGGGCGGTCAAAACTCCCACTCACAAAAAGTGACCTTGGCACTGAATGGGAGGTATACTCAGCCAACTGTCTGTGGCACTGCGTGGTCGTCTGCTCGCTTTTTAAAGGAGCCAGGTCAACAGAAGGCCACTGGGATACCCATGTGGAACTTACATTCTTATGTAGGTTAGCAATATGGCCACCACAAGTTTTGTTGTTACTGCAGATGTTCAGTGTAAACCCATGATCTATACCTAACATCTGACGCCCCATCGTTTGCATTTTTCATCACCCATAATGTTTTAATGTTGACCCGAATGTTGACTGTAGACATAACTTCATACTGCTGATTTCATAATATACATAACTTTTGTTACTGTAATGTAAGAACATTGAATCAGATATCGTAGGTAATGGATACATGAATGGAGGGATATGTATATAAACAATGTAAAAAAGACAGATGGATGGAAAAGCTTCTCACCTGCTTTGACACGGATGCTGGGGCTGCGGATCTTGCCAGCCTGGTTCTCTGCAGTGCAGAAGTAGTCGTTGTCATGGATGAAGCTGTTGAAGGCAGATGGAGAGAAGGGGTAGAGCTGCAGCGTGCCGTTGGCATGGACATGGCGGATGTGGGGCACGTCGTAGATGTCGTCGCCGGTAGCCAGGTACCAGCGGAGGACTGCATGGGGGGCGCCACCTGCTGGGCAGGGCAGGGACACCCCCACTGAGCTGGAGAAGGTCACTCTCTGCAGGGAAGCGTTCACAAAGTACAGCCGTGTCGAGACCACATCCTCACTGTTCACTGATGGAAGGCCAAAAGAGAGAAAACCAGTCACTTCTTCTTATACAGCTTTGATTAGATTCTAGACTTGAGAATGAGAACGAGACTACTGTTTGGACCAGGAACATTGTTTTATTAAATAACTAAACACAATTTCAAACATCAGTCTTTATGACAAATCTGGGAAGAACAGGGCTACCATGTCGGTTCTTATTAGGAAAACACCTTAATACCGTTGAAAGTGTGTGAACCCTTTAGAATTTTCTGTAGTTCTGCATAAATATGACCTAAAACATCATCAGATTTTCACACAAGTCCTAAAAGTAGATAAAGAGAACCTAGTTAAACAAATGAGACAAAAATATTATTTATTTGTTGAGGAAAATGATCCAATATTACATATCTGTGAGTGGCAAAAGTATGTGAACCTCTAGGATTAACAATTTAATTTGAAGGTGAAATTAGAGTCAGGGGTTGTCAATCAATGGGATGATGATCAGGTATGAGTTAGCACCCTGTTTTATTTAAAGAACAGGGATCTATCAAACTATGATCTTCACAACAGATGTTTGTGGAAGTGTATCATGGCACAAACAAAGGAGATTTCTTAGGACCTCAGAAAAAGAGTTGTTGATGCTCATCAGGCTGGAGAAGGTTACAAACCATCTCTAAAGAGTTTGGACTCTACCAATCCACAGTCAGACAGACTGTGTACAGATGGAGGAAATTCAAGACCATTGTTACCCTCCCCAGGAGTGGAGACCAACAAAGATCACTCCAAGAGC
>JANDJT010000071.1:21783695-21795737 GCA_024331685.1 Stegophilus panzeri
GTCAAAGTCCTGACCTTAATCCAATAGAAATGTTGTGGAAGGACCTGAAGAAAGCAGTTCATGTGAGGAAACACACCCAACATCCCAGAGCTGAAGCTGTTCTGTACTGAGGAACGGGTAAAATTCCTCCAAGCCGATTTGCAGGACTGATCAACAGTTACCGCAAACATTTATCTGCAATTATTGCTGCACAAGAGGATCACACCAGATACTGAAAGCACAGGTTCACATACTTTTGTCACTCACAGATATGTAATATTGGATCATTTTCCTCAATAAATAAATGAAATATTTTGTCTCATTTGGTTTTAGTTGTGTACTTTTAGGACTTGTGTGAAAATCTGACAATGTTTTAGATCATATTTATGCAGATATATAGAAAATTCACAAACTTTCAAGCACCACTGTATTCAAGAAAAACAGCATGGTAGTGCTGCTGAACAAGATTAAATGAGAAATCTGCTCCATCAGTTGATAGATAACCTGACTCCCTGGGAATGAACAGATCCTGCCTTACAGAAACAGAGCACTGGTTGAGTTACTCAGTAACCCCCAGCATGCTCTGCTATTATACTTAAATCAGCATTTCTTCACAGACCCAAAGGCCATTGGTCTATGCAGTCTGATTCTGATACCCATCTATGCCATAATATCAACTTCTATTCTTTCACCTTTTTGTCTGTTAAGAATACCTACCCATTGCTTTGACTTTCTAATGCCCTTCCCTTTTGATCAGCCCAGCACAATCCCAATTTAGATGCCAATTACTAATGCTCCATAATAAGAAATAAGTATCAGAACCATATTTCTATTTCTCATATTATAGTTAGGTCCTTATATTACTGTAGGGTTTAATAATTTAAATAGTGACAGCCCCCCCACACCCAACCACCAACAATAGAAAAAACCCCTCCATAATTTGGTGTCTCACCCATCAACCGGCTCGCCCCTATCATACACTAGCTACCAACTGGGCATGGTGAAGACACTAGCACATGCTTACACTGTAAAGCCAGCCAACCACATCTGCCTTCTTCCCCATATACAATCCCCTCTGAAAGTATCGGAACAGCAAGGCTAATTCATTTGCTTTTGCGGTACACTGGAGACATTTGGGTTTGAGATCAAAAGATGAATATGAGACGATAGATAAGAATTTCAGCTTTTATTTCCTGATAGTTACATCTAGACGTGTTAAACAACTTAGAACATGGCACCTTTGGTGGCAGACCACCCTATTTTTAGGTGAGCAAAATTATAGGAACAGATAGTCTTTAAGTAAATGAAAATAAATAACACTTAATATTTTGTTGCTTATCTCTTGCCTGTAGTAACTGCATCAATCCTGCTACTCACCTGTTACCTGTTACCTGACAGTCAACTGTTGCATTTTTTTTTTGTGGTGCTTTTCCAGGCTGTAACTGCAGCCTCTTTCAGTTGTTTTTTGTTTCGGCGGGGTTCTCCCTTCGGTCTCCTCTTCAGGAGGTGAAATGTTGCTCGATTGGGTTAAAGACCTGTGTTGAGGAGGCAATGTGTTTTGGATCGTTGTCTTGATGCATGATGAAGTTCCTCCTGATTAGATTAGATGCATTTCTCTGTAAATTGGCAGACTGAATGTTTCTGTAAACTTCTGAATTCATTCTGCTGCTACCATCATGAGTTCCATCATCGTTAAAGATTATTGAGAATGTTCCAGAAGCAGCCATGCAAGCCCAAGCCATGACACTACCTCCACCATGTTTCACAGATGAGCTTGTATGTTTTGGATCATGAGTAGATCCCTTTGTCCTTTCCATCACTTTGGTAGAGACTCATCTTGGTTCCAAAAATTTGTGGATCATTTCTCTCACATTTCTTTGTGAATTCCAATCTGGCTTTCTGATTCTTACTGCGGATGAGTGGTTTGCATATTGTGTATCCTCTATATTGCTGCACTTGAAGTCTTGTTTGAATGGTGGATTGTGATACCTTCACTCCTGCCCTGTGCCATGTGGCATGACATTCCAAATTGTTGTATTGGCTATGCCCAATGTTTGTGCAGTGGCGTTGATAAATTTTCCTTCTTTTCTGAGCTTCAAAATGGCTTGCTTTTCTCCCATAGATATGTCTCTGGTCTTCATTTTGGTTTATCCTTTTTAACAACAAATGCAGTATTTACAGGTGAAACTAGGGTGAAAACAGGTGAAACAAGGCTCAGACCAAGAGCAGACATTCAGAGCTATTTATTGTTTAAACAGTCATCTAACAGGGCACACCTGGGCAACAAGAAACACCTGTCAGTCATATGTTCCAATATTTTTGATCACTTGAAATATGGGTGGGTTCAAACAAAAGGTACCATGTTCTAAGTTGTTTAAAACATCTAAATGTAAATATCAGGAAATGAAAGCTGAAATTCTGATCTATCGTCTCATGTTCATCCTTTGATCTCAAACACAAATGTCTTCAGTGTAGACCAAAAACAAATTAATTAGCCTTGCTGTTTCAATACTTTCGGCGGGGACCGTAGAAGCTCACAGAGTACACCCTCCCTCACACCCAGAGAGCAAGGCCAATTCTGCTTTCTTGGACTCATGGCCACAGATGGCTATGGCATTGCTGAGATTCAAACTCACAATCTAGGGTTGATATATATTGGGCAATATATTGTGTTTGGAGTGTGATACACTATATGGCCAAAAGTATGTAAAGATCTGACCATCACGCCCATATGAGGTTCATCCCCAAATTGTTGTCACTGGGTTTAAAGCCCACAATTGTATGGAATATCTTTGTATGCTGAAGCATGAAGAATTTCCCTTCATTGGTACCAAAAGGCCCAAACCTGTTCCAGCACGACCCAAAGTGCACAAAGCGAGCTCCATGAAGACGTGGTGTGTGAAGGTTGGAAGAAGGTAGAAGATCTCGAGTGTCCTGCACAGATCCCTGACCTCAACCCCACTGAACACCTTTGAGATGAACTGGAACTGGAGCCTCCTCACCCATCATCAGCACCTGACCTCAACCTCACTAATGCTCTTGTAACTGAATGACCACCACAAATCCCCATGGCCACACCCCCAAAATCTAGTGCAAAGCCTTCCCAGAAGAGAGAGTGGAGCGCATTATAACAGCAAAAGAGGGGAATAAATCTGGAATGGGATGTTCAACAAGCACATATGGGTTGTTTAAATAATAATGAAATATTAAATAAGTAAACAAACAAACAAATAAATAAATCAAACAAACACTCTTGTTAAAACAAACAAACAAAAAAACACCAGAAAGATCTCACAGCCAAGCAGCTCTTTAGCCGTCCAGCCGTAGCCCAAATTACAGTAGAAATATCTCACTGGTAAGACAGGCATTAAAGAATCAGTAATCTGATAAAAGCTGTTCTGAATGCTTCATTTTGATAGGACAATAAATAGGTCATGGCACCTCTACTGAAATATGTACTGTACTCCCCAAAATACCATGCAGTCGATGTACATCTTAGGAAAAATAAGAAGAAAATGCAGAGATGTTGATGTCAGAACAGCAATCAGTGTGCCTCTAAAAAAAACTCTCAAAATGTCAGCATCTGTGACTGTTAGTACTTTTATTTTCCAGACGCTCAGTTGTCTTTTTGTCCTCGTCGAATTTATTAGCTCAGATCAAAGTGGATTTGTGTGAAAGTGAATTTACATTTAATTGCTCTAATTGAATGCCCTCCACTATATTTACGTCAACAATGCCTGGATAATCTCCATTCGTGTGATTCACTTTGTGTTCAGATGTACACTGGGGTAATGGTATCATGCAATTAAAGTCGACACAGATATGAAACCCTCCGCTAGCTGTCAATACAGACACACAGATACTGGTAGCTCAAATACGTATCATATCTGAATATACATAGAGACGGTGAGCTTTTAAAACACACATATCAGGGTGAAATATAAAAAAAATATGTATGTATGCAATAGTATGGATAAAACATGAAAAAGTCTCAACAGAACTGAAGAGCTGAGATTAAAGCCCTTAGTGAGGTGGGGGTTTGAAACCTACCTCTCTCTCTCTCTCTCTCTCTCTCTTAGTCTCAGTCTCCCATAGAACATGAAAGGATATGTTATGTGATTGGAATTTGTATGCTAGATGCAGAGTTAAAACCATATAATCTCTTTTCACATTTAACACAATGCAGAGGCTTCCCAGGATGATAATCGCAGCAGGGTGGAGGGCCTTTCCTTCTCTCTGTCCCCAGACGGAAGGTGGATTACAGAGGTTGATCTATGGAATAGATACAAATAAAACTAGGCCAAGGTTTGGGTTCAATAGTTGCTGAAGAGCAACTCGTGCAAAAAATGAGCAAATGTGAAATATTTTACTGAAGCTTTACATTGAAAGAGACTCAAGGTCAAAAGTCAAGGTCACTAGACTGGATTACAAAGGTACTTTGGTTAAGTTTTTAATAAACACAAGGTAGAGATGCACTAAGAAAAGGTCTTCTACTTGAAATCATGGTTAGGTATTCGCATTGAAATTTAGAGAGGGGTTTATGGGTAACCATAAAGGGGAAGATTTTAAAAAGCCAATCCATCTGCTGTCAGGTTTTTGGGAGTTGGGAGGAAACCCATGTGGACACAAGGAGAACATGTAAAATGCTGCACCGACAGTAATCCGAGTCCGGACCGAACCAGGACCCTGGAAGTGTAAGGCAACAATGCTACCTGCTGTGCCACTGTGCCACTCAATTATTATATACTCTCTTTCAGTATGAAATATCTACATATGTTTTTTTTAGTCATCTTTTTCTGTGGAGAAAATCTATTAAATACCGGACTCTCCCCTATCGGGTAGTTTTGAGTGATTTAGAACCCAGAACGTAGTGATCCCCAGAGTTATCGCTTCACTTCATTCCACAGTGCATTGCAAGACTTTCATTTTATCTTTCATATTTGGCCTCCTAATGGACACGTTCACGTACAAGTATGATAGCAGACTGCAATCACTGCTGCCCAACACCCTCACGTATTTCTAATACACAGATGCAGAAGTAGAAATCAGGCTTCAGAGACAGTGGTAGATTTTGTGTGGCTATTTTCATTCAAGTTTTTCATTTACACACAAATGTAAACAGCTGTTTTTAAATAGAGAAGTCCAGTTGCTGAAAGGTAAGTGAGATTTAGATCACATGTGGTAAACTCTATGTTTATGAACTGCATCAGATTCCACTGCAGCTCAATCAGGGAGGCTGAACAAGCTTCAGGACCAAAGACAGCTCCAGTCCAAAACATGAAAATACAGACAACAAACATGAGGTTTTTCTAAGGCTTTTTTTTTTTTTTTTTAAAGAGACATATCCACTACACTGTGACATTACTAAATATGAATACAGAAATAATACTGCATGAAAAGTCCAAAAAGTACAAATATAATGAAAATGTGTATTTACATGTATAGGAAATATGTAAATGTATATATCCTGTTGGAGCTGGGCAAAAAAGCAGGTCAGTTAGTTCACCCACTGGCCTCCTCCACCCTGTTTGCCTTTACAGATTATAAGCTACCACATTATCCCCAATAATAAAGAATGAAATATCTGTAATCTCACACTAGGGTGTGGGGAAGGGTCTGCACACAGGGGAGAGGAAATGGCATTCACTGTTTGTTTTTGTGTGTGTTTTGGTGTCAACCTTTTGACAGACTAAAGGTGCTGTTCCAGATTTGTAGAGATTGACTCGATAGTTGTATGAAGTTTTATGTAGTGAAACAATTATTATTAGAGTCTGTGCTTTAAATGAACTATCATAGTGTAGTATTAGATGTTTGAAACACACATCGTGCCCATCGAACTACATCGAAGAAAGCATTCGGGTTACGAAAGCATACAATAAGACACACTGAACTCAGGCTTGACATTTTAAGAAATTAAAATGAAACATAACATAAACGTTAACGATAACGTAGATTAGTAGTTAATGTGGATTAGCGGACTAAGGATGTTGAGCTTGTTGTTTAATAAAGCCTATAATATTTCAAAATTCAAAACAAGTAGATCATACTAAAGACACTAAAGTGTCTTTACACTTTACAGCAATAAATAAATAAATAAATAAATAAATAAAGGCATGATCAGCAAAAGAGTTTTTAGGTTTTGATGATTGCGGGTGTGTGTGTGTGTGTGTGTTTAGCATTTTAATACGATGGCGAACTGGACAAGAAAATGTTTATCAAGAAGAAATGACAAAGTAAACACTAAGTGTGCTGTTGTTATAAAGGGCTTTATAAATCACTTTAACTGGTAAAGTTATGTAAGTGTATAAGTTGTTTGTAAATATAAAATAAAAGTACTTTACATATACCTGTGGTATATCACAATTGTGGTCAATGGTAAATAATGTCGAATAAAAACGAGCACACGTTGCCGTCGTACATCAAAGAAAGACTAATTGAAACCTCTAGCAGCTTCCGTACCATCGAGCAGGTCTCTCACTGCAGACTTTACATCCTAAAGTTGTGACAAAAATAATAAGATGCCAAATACCACTGCTCACACTCTGGGGTTATGTAACCCTCCAGCGCTTTATATAATCTTATACTGCATCTGTATGTTCGACAGTTATTCTACTCATACTCAGATCCATCCGGGCCTGTTAAAAACATGTGCAGCGTGGTTGTGTGTGAGCATACGGTGAGGGGTTGAGCCTCATTTAGTTTCTAGGTGGGAGGGAATAAAAGGGGAAGAGAATATCCCAGACTGCACTCCTTTTGTTACAGTTGACTGTCATCCATGGGCTAACGAAGCCTTGCAGCTCCCCGCCATTTTGCCTGCCATATGCACAAATGCCAAACGAGGAGAGAGGCAGGGGAAGCCAAGCCCCTTCGTTAATGATGTCTGTTTTCTTCCTTCCTTCCTTCCTTCCTTCCTTTCTCACACTCATAGTAACAATAAAAACGAGTGCAGATTATTCCACTTCCCTCCCAAAATAAAAAAAGGCTGAACTAATATTTTATTTTCTCTCTTGCTGTTGCACTCTTTCTTCACATGTTCTTTCTTTCTTTTCCCTGTACATCTCTTTTTTCTTTTCTCCCTCAGCTTCCACCGATTCTACCCGGTTATAGTCATTTAGCAAATCATGTGGTTTTTCAGTTAGTCAGTTAATCTGTGGTGGCCATTTTGAATCCCTTTACTTGTGCTTTTCACAAAAAATTGGTTCAAAACAGCATTTTCACCTATAGTCCAGTCAGGAAAATCATCATCATAGTCATCATAGGCAAGTAGATTGATAGTTTAAAAAAAAAAAAAAAACATTTTAATTCATATATCTGATACTTAAGGGGAATCATTAAAAATGACATGTTGCCTTGGCATAACATCAGACCCTTATAGAATCCAAGGATGCCATTTTGTGGCACTCTCTTTTTTATTTTTTATTTTTTTCTCTACACAGCATTATGTACTAGTGTTAAGAATCTGTGTATTATATATTATCTGCTCTCCTGACAAAAAGTAATAGCAGCACCTTATTGTATAATATCTGCCAGAGCTAGAGATTGTGTTGGTAGTTCATCTGCTGTTTCAAATAATCCCACATATATAGGATTGAAGTTTGGCCATTTTGCATGTTAGTCAAAGTCACACACAGATTCCATCCTCGGTGCGTACAGGATTTCCTGGAGTTTTATTTTTTGTGTTATTGTGACCTGATTTTGTGATCGTTGCAAAAATGCTTGATTTTGCTGCAGCACTTCGTCAAAATTTTACGATGCAACTTGTGGAGTTTTTTGTGCTCCCCCCCCCCCGAAAAACTACTTGAACTGGCGAAATTGCAATTGCATGGAATTGTTTTGCCCAGTGATGTTTGTTGGTAAATAAATGGAAGAGGGCTTTGGCTGAACACGCGTTGTGATGACATCACATGATGTGTCTTGGCCAAAATCTGTGTTAATTTTGTAAAATTGCAAGCTCCTCCGAATATTGTGGAGTTTGCTAGATTTTGCATTCGATTTTGCATTCGTTGCATCTGTAAATCATGAACTCCTGGAGAGACTGCATCCTAGAAAATAAGAGTAAGTCTTGTTTTCAGTGTAAACCTGAGGCACAAAGAGAAACCTCAGGATCTGGCCACTAACTAACCATCTGCTTTTATAGCAAGTTATATTTGTACAGGTGCACTATCTATTGAGACTGTAATAAAAGGCACTGTTATTGGTGGTAGTGACGTATTGTTTGTTCACGGAGTTTATTATAGTTCTATCTACTGTGTTAAACAGTGCTACACATTATTCAAAAGCCTTGTGTCCATTCTTGAAGATTCTTGGACACAAGGCTTTTATACTGTGTAGCTTAAATACTGTACGCAGTTTATTTCATTTGTTATGTACTTGTGAGACAAAATGATGTAGAAACCTTCTCACATTCTTCTCTCAATTTATGACTATGCGTTATGTACTGCAATAGTTTAGCTGAAGGTAACAATTAAAAAACAAAACAAAAAAACAACAACTTTGTTTTCCTCTCGATGTTGATCATTAAAATGATATGTACAGTATTTAAAGCCAGTGAAAACACTGGATATTCTGAGTTTTAAAATAAGCTGTATTAACATTGTAAAAAAGTTATTATTTTTTAGCATGATCATTATCACTAACTGTGTGTGTGTGTGTGTGTGTGTGTGTAAGGTAAAGAGACAAGGATATTACAGATGGTGAACCACTATGCATAATGCAGCTCTCTCAGTCTCTCATCTACATTTGCTTAGATATGCACACACACACACGCATACGTACACACTCTCTCTCTCTCTCTCTCACACACACACACACACACACACACACACACACACACACACACACACACACTCTTTCACACCCTGCCCCCAAAGACTTCGCCACATTAGAAATTTTGCTCCTCTGATCATGCTTGCACAGATATACATTCACAGTCATGGTAAGGAATAAAGAATACAGTAGCCACGCCCTGCACAACATAATTAAATCCACTACTACAATACTACTTTGCTTGTATTTTCTCATTTGTAAGTCGCTTTGGATAAAAGCGTCTGCTAAATGAATAAATGTATGTATGTAAATGTACTACAAAGACAAATGGCCATGTTGACCATGCTCCATTCATAAGTTATGAGTTTCAAAACTAATAAAAATAATTGGGGGGGTGGGGGTGCTTAATTTGTACTTACAGTTCTACTGATTTCCAGTCGTTCATTGGAACTGAACTCGGTGAAACTTCCCGTTTTCTCACCTCAGCTAACTTTTATCTAACTGAACTACTGCAGCACTGGATTACTGATTTATTCTCATGACATGGTGGAAGAATCCATTCTCCATTATCAAGAATAACTATGCATGGCAAAGTGCAGAATATGAAGCAGGGGTTAAAAAAAACAAACAAACAAAAAAAAACTAGTCTTTGCAAATGTAAACATATGTGCATGGAAAAGGTGTTTTATTTTGTTTAATTTTTTTTAATTAACAAGTAAGACCTGTTTTGTAGTCATTCTCTATGGTTCCTATGTGCTTACAGGAACAACATCCTTAATTTAATATTTTGGAGTCATGGACAATGTGAGCATTTTCAGCATTTGGCTGTGCTTGCACTTCAGTGCCTTGATTGTAGATGATGTGTGGCCTGTATATCGGAGCTGCATGTCTGGATTGGAGGTAAATTCCTTTTCTATTCAGGAACTAAACAGCTGCTTCGGTTCTGTGTTGAATGCTTAGTTAAACTGAATTAATTTATAGACAGACAGACAGACACACAGACAGACAGACAGACTCCTCACTCAAAACCTTGCATATTATTAACAAAAAACCCACACACATCAGTGTTACCCCAAAACGTTTTGTATACGAGTTCCTAGTCGTGCCCAGGCCCATGCGCATGAAGCTCAGCTGGACTGAGGGCTGGCCAGAGGCGCGCTGTGTGAATGCGCTCCGCATCGCCAAAGGACACACACACACACACACACACACACCGAGCTCCTGTATAGGGGGTTCGTGAAGATTTTAAAACGAAAAGTCAAGATGTACAAAGTTTTAACGGCTCCGCGCGTTTTTTCATGACATTTCCGTTAAACATTTGTTAAATTCGTTTAATTTGGGGCTGCAAGAAAAAAAAAACCCCAAAAAACCGGTGTTTACGACGATGACAGGCGACTATAGAAACTAATAAGTGCAAAAGACACCAGAAAGAAGAGAGGAAGGACAACTGTGAACTAATGTAATAATAATAATAATAATAATAATAATAATAATAATAATAATAATAATAATAATCTGCAGTGTGAAGTATGTATTTTTTTTATTTATTTTATTTTGACTTTGCACCAAGTATACCATGAAAGATGGCGTTTTCAGAGAAATAAATGGAGTCCTTATTGGCCAATGACCTGATTTAGTTTTGGAGTGGGGGATGCTGGAGAGCTCGGTACTAATTGCTCAGCTGGGAAGAGCAGGGGATTTGAAGAGGACAAAAAAAAAAAAAAAAAGAAAAAAAAAAAAGAAAAAGAAAAAGAGAGTTAGCAGTGTAGCATAATTCGACAAGGGGTCGAGCTGACGGATGGCAGGGGGACAGGTGAACACTGATGGATGGGAGAGATTTGGTCCTGTTCGTGATGTTAAGTATTAAACCAGTCAGCTAGATAAACATAAGGACTGCGTTATTTAATTAAATGTATATTGGCTCATTATTATTATTATTATTATTATTATTATTATTATGGGGAATGTGTTGGACTTTTATGTTTGACATCTATCACATTTTAATTTGGGCAAATGCTCAGAAAATCGGATCGGATGTGATGTGACGACCTAGTGACAGAGCTGATCCTTAAAATAAATACTGAACACACACACACACACACACACACACACCCTCTCTGAAACAGGCCTTGAGTTCAAATAATGCTTTAAAAAGGCGAAGAATTAAAGAGTGATTTGTTGATGTTTTCTTTTTTTTTTTCGTTTAAATTAAGTTTAGGAAAATTTATTTCATATGAACATAAATCATTGAGTTTGAATTGAATAAATTATGATCTGCAATGTGCACTGAGATTGCTGACAGATTGGAGGCCTGTCGCATTGAGATGAACACACCACAGCTTGGCAACAAGGAGGCTTCGTGCTAAAATTATCCTAATACGCGGAATATCCTGTACTGACATTGTGTTTTAGAATTATACATGAAATTATTATTATTATTATTATTATTATTATTATTATTATTATTATTATACATTTTTCAGCCAGATGAAAATGTAATGAAACAATGGAAATTTCCATATGCAAGGCTGCAGCACCCCGAGGTGCGTTTATCATCGCGTGCCGTACGGTTTCCGTGCAGTCTGGCCCCGGTACACGGACCGAGCTTCTCTCTCTCCCGCCCTCACCGTGGGGTTCAGGTGTGCAGCTTCTCATCCCGCAAGTAGCCTACACACGCTGATGTTGTTTGGAAAACATGTTATTTGGGGAAAAAAAGAAGAAGAAAAAAAGAGCAAGAGCTAAAAGAAAAGAAAAAAGGCTTTAACCAAAGCACGCAGTTTTAAAGATCAGATTAAAAATAAAGCGCTAAACTGCAGATTTGGAAAGACTCCTTGAAGGTGAGAAAAGAAAAAAAAAAAAAAAAAGAAAAAAAAAAAAAAAAAGGAGGCGCGGCCCAGGCTAAAAAAATACGCAGTCCTAATGCATATGCATGTATGATAATTAATGTGAGTTTTCTCCTCTCTCTCTCTCCTGTCGAACGCGACCCCGCTTAATGGAATTGCTAAAAAAAATATATTTTTCAGATTAGTACAAATTATAAAAACATACAGCGAAAATTAGAAAATTAAAGACTACATTATAAAGAAGTGTTTGTTTTCGTCCTCTGCATCCACGTCCCATTTCACCACACTTTACGCCCAAATGCACCCCCTCCTCCTACTTCTCACACACAGAGAGAGAGAGAGAGAGAGAGAGAGAGAGAGAGAGAGAGAGAGACTCAAATTCAACAGCATTGCAACTTCAAACCCAAAACACAATTTAACAAATAAAATATTAGAAGTGTAACTTGGCTGCACT
>JANDJT010000071.1:21796094-21806462 GCA_024331685.1 Stegophilus panzeri
GCAGAGAATTGCAGTCAGGCTGTATAAAGCATGACGTGTGTGTGTATGTGTGTGTGTGTGTGTGTGTGTGTGTGTGTATTCATTCACCTTTCTCCGGTGTGAAAGTGATTATCAGCAGCTCTATCAGATAAAGAATCTGTTGGCAGAGAAAATGGAGGACCACTAATTGCAGCACCACTAATTGGAAATGAGGCTGCATATGCTGTTGTTTTCACAGGGAAAATATGCAGAGAAAATCCTGCTCTCACTTCCGAGACGCACACTTTCCCATCCTAACCCGTTATTCAGTAAAGATCCAGCAGGAAAAGTCTTTAGATAAACATCTGTACAGAACAGAACGAGCTTTACACATCGAATGCGACAAACGCAGAAATCATTCCTCTTGCTCCAGATAAAGTAGGGTCAGGACAAATCAAATTCACACTTCACTACCAAACTCCACATCCCCCCCATGCAAAAACACTCCACACAATCACAGAGGGGAGCTACAACAAGACATAACCTCAAGAAAAATAAAAAAAATTAAAAATAAAAACACACACGTTTCCCTGCTTCATGTCGTGCACATTTATATGACTCCTCGTCCATATTCGTATCGCGCACCCAAATCGCGCCATTATGAGAAACACACTGGAACACGCAAAGCATCTCAGCCTCATGAAACCCACAGTCCCACTTTATCTTCCAGAATCCAGACACATCTCAACATTTCATCACCGAATTCCCATTTTCACAAACTTTTATAAAGCGTTCGAGCAAATTAAAACTTCTAAACTTTCTGGAAGGAGATATTGTTTTTAGAGAACCAGATATCCTGAGAACACTTGGTACAGAATTAAACGCAGAAATAAGGCGTTTTATAGCCTTTAATACAGAAAGGAACAGTTAAAAAAAAAAAAAAAAAAAAAAAAAAAAAGGATGTAGTAATTACACTGAGCCTGATTGAGCTATTGATGAACTGAAGCTTTAAAGCTTGCCACTCACCTTCTTTAAAAGAATACAGCAGGAGTAATGTTATCAGCCACATGCCATAAATAGCAGGTATATTTCTCAGGAATTGTGTGCAATCCCGACGTGTGCACGGTGCAGTGCTCGGCCAGGCGAGGCTCCGTGCAGGAGTGGTGGCGATGCTCCCCGGCGATCTCTCCAGCCCTAGACTCAGACTCCCTAGCGCCGAAAAGCTGGGGCGGGTTTGGCCACGCCCCCTCCGTGGCAACGTCATCGATCCGCTGGAGTGGTGCGCCAAGGCGCAGCACGGAGAGCCAAAGAGACTGAAAGAGCGCGAGGCGAGGAGGATAGCGCGTGCAGTGCTGTGGCTGGTTGTTGAGCCGACCGGAAAGCTAGCGGAACTTTTACGTTGTGTTGTTGGTAACGACGCAGGGGTTCGGGTGCTGCTCTCGTGTGTGGGTCTCCCGGTGAGAGGGAAAGTCAGCGGGAGGCTCAGGATCATCCGGAGCAGCAACTTTACGCGCAGCGGATCACCTTCAGGAAACTCTACCTGCTCAGCGGCACGCGCATATCAATACGTTTGAATGCTGTTTTTAGCATTTTTAACTCTAAGCATGTTTTACTGGAATGATTGTGATTACTGCATGCATCACTTTGTAGCTGTGTGTGTGTGTGTGTGTGTGTGTGTGCGCGCGCGCTTGCGTGCATATTCCTCACCATCACCTGGCAACACCAGTTACAGGCTTCCCTCTCTTTCTCCCTCCCTCTTTCCTTACACACACTCACGCACGCAAGCGCGCGCGCGGTCAGGGTCTCCAATTTAGGATAGAAACCAACGCGAAATATAACTAGATGCGGCAGATAATTAAGGTGATGTTAGTGTTAAAAGGGAGGAAGCTGTGTATGATGGCTCTCTCTGTCTCTGAGTTTGTCTTGTTCTGAAGATGACGCTATTTGCTTTGAAACGATGAAGTAGTTGGATACTTCGTTAAGGTGTACACACAGTGGATATGAAAAGTTTACACACTCCTGTTAAAATGGCAGGTTTTTGTGATGTAAAAAAAAAATAACCTAAAGTAAATCATATCAGAACTTTTTCCCTTTCAATGTGAAATTACAACATATAATAAAAAAGTGAAAAATAATTAGAAACATTTTAAGGGGAAAAAGAAAAAGAAAAATACAGTAAGTGTGCACAGCCTTAAACTAATACTTTGTTGAAGCACCTTTTGTTTTTTTTTACACCACTCAGTGTTTTTGGGGAACCGTCTACCAGCATGGCGCATCTTTACTTGGTAATATTTTCCCACTCTTTCTTACAAAAACATTCCAGATGCATTAACTTATGAGGACGTCTCCTGTGCACAGCCCCACTGATTTTTAGTTGGATTCAGGTGTGGGCTCGGGCTGGGTCATTCAAAAACTTTGATCTTCTTTTGGGTAAACCATTCCTTTTTTGATTTTGGCGTGTGCTTCGGGTCATCGTCGTGCTGAAATCCTTTTCATCTTCAGTTTACTAGCAGACACCTGAATGTTTTGCACTAAAATCAACTGGTATTTGTAGATATTCATGATTCCCTACACCTTGATTCTCTGCTGAAGAAAAGCAGCCGCAAAGCATGATGCTGCCACCACCATGCTTCACCGTGAGTGTGGTGTTCTTTTGGTGAGGTGCTTTTTTTTGCACTAAACATACCTTTTGGAATTATTATACCTTTTGGAATTGTTCTCATCAGACCATAACACATTTTGTCACATGGTTTGGGGTGATTTAGTTGGGCTTGAGTGTTTTTTGTGAGAAAGGGTTTCCATCTAGCCGCCCTATCCCCATCGCCCAGAGGTGAAGAATACGAGAGATTGTTGTCACATGCAGAGAGTAATCAGCACTCGTCAGATGTTCCTGCAGCTTCTTTAATGCTGCTGTAGATCTCTTGGCAGCCTCCCTGGTAAGATTTTGTCTTCTCCTTTTATAAATTTTGGAGGGACGTCCTGTTCTTGGTGATGTCGCTGTGGTGCTCCATTTTCTCCACTTGTTGACGATGACCTTCACTGTGTTCCCTAGTACTTCTAATGTTTTGGAAATTCTTTTATACCTCTCTCCTGATCAATTCCTTTCAACAAGTGAGATCCCGTGCATGCTCTGTAAGCTCAATGTAGACCATGGCTTCAGCGGTCAGATGAAACCAAGAAGATGTGAAGAAAATCCTACAGAAACAGCTGGACTTTATTCGGACTTAATCAGGATAATTTCATTGATGACAGCTGTATGATAATTACTTTTGAACACGAGACTGAATGTGATTGGTTCATTCGACACAGCCACACCCCCAATTATAAAAGGGTGTACACACTTCTGCAACCAAGTTATTGTAACTGTTTTTATTTTTCTTTAAAAATGTTTCTGATTGGTTTTCACTTAATTTTTATACATTGTATTTTTTTTACATTGAGGGTGGGAAAAGTTCTGACATGATTTATCTCAGTTTCATCACAAAAACCTGGCATTTTAACAGGGGTGTGTAGACTTTTTATATCCACTGTACATACTGTACACACAGCCATAGTAAAGATATACAAAAACACATAAACTCGTAAACTACTACTTTCAAATAAGATCAGACCAGAGCAACATTCCCAGGCATGATGTCTACTCTTAAAAACTCTTTAGCTTGCACAATGTCATATTAAAATATGAATATTATACTGTATAACCTAATCTCCAACAACAGTAGTCCATTACCATTTTGTGTTATCGATCCATAACACCTGTTCTAATTGCAGCACCTTGATTATAAACTGTGCAAGGACACTTTATACACCAAAATGGAAATGTGAAGTAACATAGTACCTTGTTGATAATCACATGTCCTCATTCTGGATCCACAGAAGTTACCTTGGTATGACTGTAGATTATGTAAAAAGAAAAAAAAAAAAAAGGACTACTGGTGAGCATATTGTCACAATCACTGAGCCCTGTAACCTCTATAACTAATAAATTTCAGCTTGTGTAATATTTTTTTGACAGATTGTGGTTCTTACGTACTTAATGTTCCTCCCCCTCTACTGTGTAGTGCTGAGACATATCTTTATATTTGTTTGATCTACAAACGAATCTGTTCTTTTCCTGCATTTATCAGCTATTGTAGCTCTATGGAACAGGTTCTTGCCGTGAAATTCACCTCTAAAAGTTTTATTGGCTTTATACACTGGCTAAGGCTAGGGATAGCATAATGTTTTGGGCTTTATAAATAGGCTGAGTTTGATTGGAATAATTGTGAAAGTATGGACAGGTTAAAGACAACAATAACATTTGGGATGTGAAATAGACTAGCAGCATGTTTTTAGATTAAAATATTTCTTTGTGGGTAGAAACATCAGAAAAACACCGAGCACAGAGTAGCTGAGCTTCTTCACTCCTACTACAGCCAGCCACCGTCTCTGCTTAGTTATGTAACAGATGTAAATATAGAAGGAAAAACACTTTCCCACAAACTAACACAGATTTAAGCAACAAAATCTTCTTACCAATGTGCACATCATGAGAAATAATAATAATAATAATAATAATAATAATAATAATAATAATAATAATAATTATTATATAATTCAAGAAAAGTGTGTTATCCTATGTTATCTATTTAGATGGTAACTTTTTCTCATTTATATTCACAGCTTGGAAAATACCAAAATATATACCCTAATTAAAAAAAAAAAAAAGGTTCATTAAAGTACCATAAGTAAGGAATAAAACACAATGGGTGTGCTGTTATAGGAAAATAATCAATGACAGGGTCTATTTTTGTCATTAATATCCTAAAATGGCACCTCCTAAAAAAATCACTTTTTATAATAATATACTTAGAAGTAAATTTTGTTAAAGTGTACTTAAATGCATTTCTGTTCTATTAAAAGAATTTAAAACGAGTGAGAGTAAAAGAGAATGTCTTAAGGTTTCATTAAAAAGTTTGGAAATTCGGGAAATTCAGCAGGAAGTCCTGACAGTAGCACTGCATACAGCAGCACACAACCTTATTACACACCTATGACATGGGGACACTTTCTCTCCGAGCTCGTTATTCCACACCTCAAGCCAGAGTCGGACGCAATAACCGAAGCAATCAGTTGCTTTATTTGAAAGGAAATATTCCCCTACAGCATTACAGAAATAAAGACAGAGGAAAATCTTTGAAATTGTTGTTAGAGGATCAAAATTAGGACACTGAAGTACAGTGGTTCAGTGGATATTACTGCCATCTCACAGCACCAGGGTCCTGGGTTCAGTCCTGAGCTCGGGTTACTCTCTGTACAGACAAGGAAGGTGTGAATGAGTGGATCTCTGACAAGATTCATTTATTCATCTTCTGTGAATGCTTCGACATGGTTAGGGTTGATGTGGTTTGAAGCACAAAGTTGTTTATATTTTGGGAAACTGAAGCAGGAAGTTCATGCTGGAGCAGGAGCAGGAGCAGGCAGGATGGGTCAAGGTTTCTGCAGTTGTGAAGAGCATTAGTCAATAATGCCTGCTGTGCTGTGTACCCCTTCTCACCAGTTTACCATAAAGGCTTGTTTTGATCAACAAACGGTTCAACAGAAATTCACACCTCATGACGAGCTGTTGGTTTCGATGTCTGTACCTTGTTCCACCTCGCGAGGTAAATTCTCTGGTCCTTGTGACATTTGTAAGAAGTCGAGTGATGTGAAATTTGTAGTGTCTACGCATCACTGTAAAGAGCAGCAAGTATCATATAAACATGCTGAAGGCCTATGAGCAACACTAGAGGCACAAGGCAGACCTGCTGCTAAACCTGCTTGGCTTATGATGTCTCTGAAACAGAAAGTGTGGCTGATGCAGATGATGAGTTCGGCAGATGACATCGGCAGAACTCTCAGTTATTACCTCGTTCAGAGTAGATTCTTCCATGTTCTTCAACAACTCTCTGATTACTCATGTGGTGACTTAAAGGCTCCATTCAGACAATATGCCACCTTATTTACATTTATAGAATTTGGCCGACACCCTTATCCAGAGAGACTTACATTCATCTCATTTAGAAACAATCACACACAACTGTATTAAACTTGAATTATTACAGAGTACATTGAGTAAAATGAGTTGTCATGCAGAAAGAGTTGAGCAGGGGTTAGCCTTCCCATGGAGTTCTACATGTCTCTTACTTCCCAAAAGTGATGGGGACCTACCATTTTGCATTGATTACAGGAAGGGGAATATCTGTTGCCTAGGATCGAGGACTGTAATGATAATATAGGCAGTGCCTTGTACAGAGCATTCATCTGATACATTACATTTACATTTATTCATTTAGCAGACGCTTTTATCCAAAGCGACTTACAAATGAGGAAATACAAGCGAAGCGATATATCAAGCAGAGAACAATACAAGTAGTGCTACCATACAAGATCTATTAATCGAGTTCTAGAAAAGCAAAGTGCACAGAGTAGAGGTGTAAGTACCAGGGTAAGTTTGTTTTTTGTTTTGTTTTTTGTGGGGTTGGAGTTTTAGGGGTTGGTTAGGTGTTCACGGAAGAGGTGGGTCTTTAGCTGTTTTTTGAAGATAGTGACACATTCTGCGGTCCGGATTGAGGTTGGAAGTTCATTCCACCACTGAGGGACAGTTAGTGTGAAGGTTCTGGAAAGGGACCTTGAGCCAAGTTGAGTAGGAACTACTAAGCGTCGGTCGTTATTCGATCGCAGATTGCGTGAGGGAACGTAAGCCTTCAGGAGAGAGTTGAGATAGGGGGTGCTGTTCCAGGCAAGGTCTTGTACATGAGCATCAAGGCCTTGAATTTGATCCGGGTGGCTACAGGAAATCAGAGGAGGGAGATGACGAGGGGTGTGACATGGGTTCTTTTGGGCTGGTTGAAAACAAGGCGTGCTGCTGCATTCTGAATCATCTGAAGGGGTTTGATAGAGCTGGCTGGGATACGTCTGCCTTTGCTTCTTCTGAGTCTTTTACGAAGTATTCTGTTATGGCATTTGATAGGCCGAATGCTCCCCCTATATTTCAGTAGCTAATGAGCTGTGTGCGCCAGGCCTGTGCCTAATTCTGCTGCATATCTGGATGATATGGTGGTATATACAGCACATTATTTGGCCTGAATTCATTCCGGTCCTACAGAAAGTAATTGATCATTTATACCAAGACTATTAAACTCAGCATCTTTCTAAATGTAAGCTGGGTAATTCCACTATTCTGTTTTTCAGTAAGGGAAGGGAGGTAGGTCCGAGAAAGTCCTGGATATCTCGTTCCATGCACCAGAGATGAGTTGTGCCAAATCTTCAGAATGGGCCTGGACTAATGGATAAAAGAAAAAGTTCTGTTGTATAGTGCCCTTTATCTGTATAGTACTATTAACAATATACAGCATCACAAAGTAGCTTTACAGAAGTCCAGATGTAGATTTAGATGGTTAATGAGCAAACCAGACAGCAAAAGACAGTGGCAAGGAAAACCTCCCCGAATCAACACGAGGAAGAAATGTTGAGAGGAATCAGAATCAAAAGGAAACCGATCCTCTTCTGGTTGGCACTGGATATTTTAAATCATTACAGTATACAGGCATGAATGAGAAACAACAAACAGAACTAATTGTGCTAACAGAAACAATGTTTTGTATGGCATTACCTCTGTATGCATGACAACATGATAATAGTCGCTCCAATAAGACCCGAGCCAGGAAAGAGCCGTTCCCTTAACTCTAACATAAATATTCCGTCTAGAATAAAGTTTTCATCTATAAGATCAGTAAGGAGCCACACCCCTGATTAGAGGCCAGTAGTACTGCAATGAGGATAAACACTGAAATATTTGATTCCTATGCAGGTATATGAGTTTGATAATTATTCTTTCTTCTGCCAAATTTTTCTTTTAAATGGGGCAATATGATCTTGCGTGAAGAGGAACATCTAATTATGTCTCTAATCATTCAGTCACTCGATGATAAATTTGGGAGGTTTTCAGTAAAGCTGACGTGATTTGATGTTTGTTGCAGCACCGAGGTGAAATGCATCTATCATGACTGAGGTAGTGCGACTATATTTTTCTACATTTATGACAAATGCCGGTATTAAATCAAGGATGTGTCCGCCATAATGAGTGAAACCCGTATTCTGATTGACCCCTACTGAGATACAAATTGGTTCTCTAACTCCATATCTAATCCAAATCGAGGAGAAAAGTGATCAATAAAATGACACTTACCCTCATGGCAAGTACTAGTTATGAGGAGTACTTGAGCTGTCAACTGCGTCAAGAACTGTAGGGCACATTCAGGTGAAGCTCAGTATCAGTGCTTTTTTTTAGTTTCAGGATTGCTGTGAAAGGTCAGTTTTGGTGAGTTGTTTTGAGTATTCATTACCCTGACCATGTACAAGCACATTCAGTCTCAAACCCCCATTTACTCGCCATTTAAAGTGTGTTCAATTTAACACACTATTTTCTGTAGATTTTAATTTCACTGGCAGGATTACGGGGGGGTGGTAGGTGGGAGGCACATGGTGGCTTGGGGGCTTGGGTTGGGGGCTCGAATCCCTCCTCTGCCCTGTATGAGCGGAGTATGCATGTTCTCCCCATGCTTCAGGGGTTTTCTCCGTGTACGTTGGTTTCCTCCCCCAGTCCAGAGACATGTGCTGTAGGCTGATTGTCATCTCTAGTGTATGATTGTGCACTGCGATAGTCTGTGTCCCCCTGTCCAGGGTGTCCCCTGCCCTGTGTGTCCCATGGGATACTCTCCAGGCTCCCCGCGACCCTATAGGATAAGCGGTACAGAAAATGGATGGATGGATTTCATCAGTGACCTATCCAACTCAAATACAGAAAGATATCTCTGCCCACATTTATTATTTGAAGGTCATGTCTAGGACATGATTTTTAAACACAGTTGGCTCAATTCACGAAGCTTTAAACAAGTACACAGGCAACACGCAACCAAAAGACATTTATATAACTAACCCACATTGAGTAACTACATTTTCCTAAACATTTCAACTATTTATACCAATGTTAGCAACTACACGAGCTTAGATTCACCACAACATCAGAAGAGACATCTCTTTTATACTTCATTCCCAGTAAGTTCTCTGTACATCATGCGCAGCTTCCCTGCTCGGTTATACAGCAGCTCCTCCTAGAGAGAAGGAGGACAGACACAAACAGACGAGAACACAAAGCACACGATACACACAAAAGAGTTCTGTGAAAAAGGAATATTTTTAGGGGTTGATACCCCTAAAGATTTGTCACATAGTGTATGTTGTTGAATGAAAATCCTTTTATGTAATGTAAATTGATATTTAATAAATGTGTGTATTTACAGTAAACAGTCAGTAATTGGGTGGTCCAACCTAATTAGGTGAACGAACCTACTGTCAGTCGAAATTAATTTCATACTAATTAATTATCGGTCAGATTTCGGACCCTCTTCAAAATGACTAGAAAATATGGCTATCAGAAAGGCATTGCCACAGGGGAATCTAAATAGACCACAATTAAGCAGATAGTAAGCGCAGAAAGCAACATTATGATTCAAATCATCTGCATCAGTCTTCTTGCGATTTGTGCCTGAAGAAAAACATGAAGGAGAAAGAGAAGAGAACATGGCAAGCTGAAACGGGGCGGGCTAATGAAAACAGTAATGCTAAATAATCAGTAAACCTCCCTGAGGCCATGGCAGGATAATATTAACACTAATGCTATTAATGCTGAGACCTATTCCCCTGCTTACCCTCCAGCCCCTGCAAAGTCACCAAGCGTGGTGGGAGAAGGGTTAGTGTGCCCATCTGCTCCTGGAGACCACAGGTGAAAGGGAGAAAGGGCCGCAGTGCAGTCTTACACCAAGCTCACAGCAGCTGCTTGTAATGTTGATTGAGGGGCATTCTGTCTCCTAGCTTCCCCTGCAGTATGCCCGCCTATTAGAAGTGGATCCAAAATGGCGTCCAAACAACAAGGCCCAGATGGGGAGCTGTTGTGGTGGAAACATGGTAGTAGCGCCTGCCTCGGCCATTTTATACAGCGCTGGGTTCACTACCACAGCAGCTCTGCTGGTAATTAGGTAGCTTGATGCGGTACAGTATGCCATGTTAAGCTCTCCAGCCTTAGTCAAGTGAGTCACCGAACGTCGTCACGCAGCAGAGGGAGGGTTGGAAGCTAATGCGCATGCGTGTTGGTAGGTGCCAATCTGCACCAAGAAAAAAAAGATTGTGATCATGTATTTTAGTACACGCGTGTGAAAACAAGGTAGACTGAAGAACGTGACCAGGCTTGGGTGTGTTTTCAGTGTTGTGTGATTGTGATTGCATGCACAAGTGAAAGTGAGTGTGTAAAAGTGTGTCTATGTGGTGGGAAAAAAAAAACAAAAAAACAGGAAGATATTTCTGGATCTTTCTCCTTCACAGCTGCTTGTC
>JANDJT010000071.1:21808111-21826321 GCA_024331685.1 Stegophilus panzeri
CTATCCCTCCATTCTGATGTTTGATGTGAACATTAACTACACTTTTTTGACTTCCTTAACAAGAATTCTACTCAGAATGCAACAATAATTAAAGTATTACAGATGTTCCATTATTAAAAACAGTCAAAAATGCATGTTAGGATCTTAAAAACGCAGGCTAAAGGTTAAGAAACTGACATTTCCGTGCCTTCCCAGCTGTTCTGATCTATCTTCATTCCCACAATACATGTTCCAGTAAGATGTATTTATCTGTATGAATTCACATCCTAAACACAGGACAAGGAAAGAAGTACAAAAACAATCAAAATGATTTTTCTGAATGAGATCTACATGTGAAATTTCATTCCACTTTTCTCGAAGCACTTTAAAACGTCCTGCTTATTAAATTATTTATTTATTTATTTATTTATTTAAAAAAAAAAAAAAAATCTTTGCGTTTCCCCCCAGTTACGTTCTCTCTTGGTCTTCATGCATTTCTGAATAATAATTTTCACTGTTGGTAATGGCACCCCTAAACACAATGATATATTTTTATATCAATATTTTCTCTTTTAGCTTTTAGCTGTTGTTCTGATCTTACTGAAATTAAACTGACTCGAACTGACAATTTGACTCGAAACATTTTTGAGCCTCTTTGATCTTTTTATGCCCTAAAATACATAACAAATTAAACATATAGACATGAGGTTTTAAGTCTTTACACGCCTTAATGACACACATTCAGATAAATCAACTAAATTATGTCAATAGTTTGCTATTAAAGATGTCTGCTGATTAAAATCAACTGATCTCGTTCTTATTTACGCATGTTGTAGCTCGTTTTCATGTAGAAGCAGAGTTCTCAAACGTGGGGTCTGGGGAAGCCCAGGGGTCAATGAATCAAAGCCAGGATGTTCCTGATATATATTGTGTATAGAGTATATAACGTGTTATTGAGTTATAGCTAGTACCTGGTTTGACTTGAGTTCATCTGAACACAAAAACAAGTACACCTAGGAATCTAATGACAATTTTTAAAACGTGTGTCCTGTGAATGAAAGATTCAGGAATATAAACAATCTCCTGAGAAAATTATTCCAGTATAATTCTCATGAACACAAAACATCATCAATAACAAAAAAGTTAACACTACTTGTCCTTCAGGTCCTCCAGTTTTTATTCATTTGTGTGAGTGTTAGTGAGCTTCTGAATGTGATGTGTAATGTTTTCCCGTTCCTACAGAAGAGCCTGGAGATGTTGCTGGAAGGCAGATGAGCTGGTATATCGAGAGAGAGAGAGAATCCCTGATTCAAGCATTCTTTAAACTTTATTTGTCAATATTTTTATTTCATGTTAAACTGAATTAACCTAGCATCACTCTTTTGCTTCTGTTTATTTCATTTGTTCTTCTTTTAATAAACTGAAATGGGAGGCAATACTGAAGCAGAGATTACACTTTGCTGCCACCTTGTGGTATATTCTATGATTGTTATTTAAACCTTTATACAATCAGTGTATTTTTTCCCCGTTGTGCTTGTCTCTGCTCCATTTGTATTTCAAATCATTGTTATTTGCTTTATTACAGTTTCAGTACATTGTATATTCAGTACATTGCCTTCGTCTGATACTCCACCTGAGTATCAGAAACAAACCATGGCTTCATTTCTAAAACATTTTCCAGCACAGATCATCATAAGGGTCAAGAGCTATTTATACCAAATGTAATGAACTAATAAGAAAAGCTTTGATTCTTCAGTTTTATTAACCATGGAACACCCCCTCCCACACACACACACACACACTCACACACGCACACACTCACATACACTCACACATACACTCACACATACACACACACTCATACACACACACTCACACACACACTCACACACACTCACTCGTACACTCACACATAAAACTCACACATACAAACACTCACACACACACTCACACACACTCACACACACACTCACATACACACCATCCATTTTACTGTCTGTGTTTTGCACTTGCAGCTTATTTGAAAGAGCCAGGGCAATGTCTAGATTGCTGCACCCGCTGCTTTAGGCTGAAACACACACACACACACACACACACACACACACACACACACACAGAGAGCATTGCATTAGCTTAGGTTAATCTACCACACACAATAATAGTACACAGTTGCTGTGCTACTTCAAAAATTTAACTTTGCATTGTCCCAAATATTGTATTATGGCAGAGCAACCACTAGACTTCATACAATAAGAACTCTTACCCTGGACTTTCCACAACGACGTATACGGTTACCTGAAAGACATAAATGATAGAAAGGATAAAAGAAGATATCAGAAATCTATGATTCCTTGTGTTGCTCGCTCACACACACACACACACTCACACACACACACACACACACACACACACACATATATATATATATAAAACACCCACCAACAAGTAGGAGAATAGACAGGAACACAAGGATTCCAGCGATGGATAAACCAACAATGCGCAGAGTTTCATAGTCTGCAAAAACATCACAATTAAAGAAATACTCACTCCTGCTGATCCATCCTTCAAATGATTAGATTCATATACAGGTGTATATATATAATATATATATATATATAGTCATTCTCACCATATATAAAATCAGCATCAGGGTCCGCATCAGGTGCTGTGGAACAGAAATTTGCTGATAAATGCTCAAGAATACAGACTTCAGTATCATGTAAATACACCCATACCTAATGAATAGTTTTTACACAGGTATAGCTATAAAATTAGACCTAAAAATGTTTTAACAAAACTAGAATTCCTAAAGCTGGAAAATGAAACGTGGGTTAATCCAGCAACATTAAACACTCTCAAAAAAATTCTTCATTTTCTTCCGATCATATGTAAACTTTTGCACTCGGTTATATTGCCTAATAATAAACTCCAAGCAGGTGCTAATAACTACTTACAGACATGTTAACTAGGTCCCAAAGCACTGCACTGAATGTTAATGTCTAAATAAATATTAATAACGGTATACTACAGGTATGGTGCTATATCATTTGGACATTTAGTATGTAGTATGGCTTTGGGACACAGACATGATGAAACCCATAACCGCAGTTTTCTTCCTCATAAACATATAGTCATAATCCAACAGTTATAATGGGGACAGGTTTGTCGAGCATGTTACAGGGCAAATGTTTACTGCTGTAAATTCTGTAAAGCATTTTTTTGTCAATTTTAAAGTACATGAACATGTTAGAGTAGAATTGAATCTTATCAGCCAAGAACGTGAAGAAAGAACTATGTATGCAATGTTAATGACTTCTTACCACAGACTCTCCAAAGCTGTAGGTAATCTGTGGCGTCCAAATACATTTCCCCCTAGATTTCATTTTGTAAACATATCTCTCAAAAGACACTGCGTGTGTAAAAGTCAAGAGAATATACTGTTCACGGTATGCTGGAAGAATATTAAATAAAAATGATGGTAAGCACTGAAATAAACATAGGAGTCTAGTGTATTTATGTGCAATATCCTGAAAGAAGTTATTTCCTGTTATTGTTTACATTGTAAAATCTGTAACCAGTCATTTCCAAACCAATCTCTTCTTACGTTATCGAGAAAACACAAAACCCTGTGAGTAAGACAGGGGAAACCTTCCAAAAATGATCAATTAAAGCCTTCTTATAGAAATACACACATTTTTTTAAGCATTCACCATACAAGTCCCTGTGTAAGGTGTTACTATAGAAACGGTAACAATATTACAACAAGCGCAATTAATATTGCGCTACGATTTGCCTTCGGCCGAACAACAGTCACAGCTAGTAGTCAAAAACTTCTGACCAATCAGAGCGGAGAATTCAAGTGTTGTGGAATAATTGTTTTATAATGTATCATTTAAACCATCACTTCTCGAATTCGTCTCTAAACATCAACTATTATATCATTTGTACATTTACCCAGAATTAAAAAAAGAAAAAGAAAAAAGAAAAAAGCAAGGTCAATAAAAACCTTAAAGCTACATCCTGTAATTTATTCAGTCAGATTTTATTTGTACCAAAATATAAATATAATATAAAGACTCCCAGATTCACAGAAATCTGACTCTTTATTACCCAAACGTGAGAGTATATCGACTTTTTATTGTTTACAAAGAAAGCACGGAGTCATTCAAATTTCATAGTGGAGCATGGAGTGATTTTATGTTTATATAATATTTTATATGTATTGGTTCTTATTGGATCTACAGCCCTGTGTATGGAACTGTAGAGAATAACTTTTCACAGTTCAATGAATTTATCACCGTGTTGCAGATCTAAAATAACATGTATTAACACCACGCTTACTGTACCTCCTGCAGACGACATGGTGGATGTTTGATGGTGGCAGAGCAGAATCAGAAACTGTGGGTTTCTCAGTGGAGTGACCGGGAACAGTCGTTCTCAGGAGAGACGGCAGCCTGGTCCAGTCAGATGTTCAGATGTTTTAATACGGCCACTAAAGAGGAATAGAAATCTTATATACAATTCTGATCAATTTAGATCTAAAATACAAGCAAACACGCTGATAGGATAAAGAGCTAATACGTTTTCTCTTTTCTTATAAACATTTACTGTTTGATTCCTGACCTTGAAGTTGTCTGTCGGTCTAAATAATTATCCTAACACAGAAACCTCAGCAGTCTAAATGTAACCTTTGTCTGTCTTTATCTGGATAACCTTTCTACACACAACACAAGGTGTGGCGACTATTGAGCCACAACAATTCAAAAATCTAGTAATTTTTAACTCCATTGGGTTAATTAGACCTAAAGCAATACCTAATGACTTCATCGTCAATCATTTCAGACTTCTTTAGACTTCATTTTAAACTTTACACGATAACTGAGGGGACGGATAAAACATACAAACCTTCAACTGCTCTAAACTAGTACTATTACTAGTATCAACTGCTCTAAACTAGTACTATTACTAGTATCAGCTGCTGCAAACTAGTACTATTACTAGTATCAGCTGCTGCAAACTAGTACTATTACTAGTATCAGCTGCTGCAAACTAGTATTATTACTAGTATCAACTGCTCTAAACTAGTACTATTACTAGTACTATTACTACTGATTAGTAAGTTGACAGCAGTTACTTTGCACACGTTTTTTAATCTGTCTGAATGGGAGTTAATATCTTAATATGTGATGATGATGATGATGATGATGATGATGATGAGGAGGAGGAGGAGGAGGAAAAATAAATATACATGTTTACAATTATTGCAATCAGGGCTGGTGAAATAACACCCTGATAAATTACGATACACTTTTATATAAGGATATATTAATACCATTTTAAAATTTGTTCTAATAACAATTAAAAAACCTGGATGCAG
The DNA here is from genome assembly GCA_024331685.1 of Stegophilus panzeri. NCBI lineage: Eukaryota > Metazoa > Chordata > Actinopteri > Siluriformes > Trichomycteridae > Stegophilus > Stegophilus panzeri. The sequence continues at coordinate 21,813,468 of JANDJT010000071.1, forward strand.
ATTAGATTTTTATTCTTCCTACTGCTTTAAATCTCTAAACTGTAAAATGTTCAAATTCCGTACAGCTTTTTAAATGTTGGATAGATTTTAAATAAAAGTATCATCAAAAATGTTTTTTAATGGTTTATTTTTAAACGCAGCATGACTGATTCATGGACAGTTTATTAGAAATCCTATATATTGTGCGATATAATGATTGAATCATCCCTACAGATATTGTATTACACCGCCACAATATCCAGTAATGTTTACTCTGATTATATTATATTACCAGACCTGCAACCTTTATGCATTTTACATAGAAGCTCCACAATGAAACGCTGAACTATCACTCAAAACTATGCTAACAGATCGTTCTTTTTCTCCGCAATAAAATGAGAAATCTGAAATGACTTGTGCAGATGTTTTGGAGGCCCCGCCCCTTCCCCCGATCTCACATGAGCTCGACTGTTAGCTCACAGGTTTCTCCTCACCTTCTCTCAAGGTAAATTATTAAGCTCATTAATGTGAAATACAGTCCATCAATGTACGGTAGCTAACATTAGACAAGTTTACACAATAACATCGGTTAAATCTCTTAGATAACAGCTGTATATTTGTTAGTGATGTCAACTAAATATTTGTAACCCGTCTAGACTGATCAGGTCTGGGCGATTATATCATTTACTATGATTTTTTTTTTTTTTCCACATGGAAAATTGTGAGCCTATTATAGTATAATACACCTTTATTTATGATCGTCCGTGGTAATATAAACTTGAACACTTTTAATGCCATATACAGTATATACAGATGGGTGAGAAATTAAAGGAAAATGTTCGTCTCTGCTATGTTGTGGGGGTATTTTGCTGGTTTGGGTCTCCTTAGAGAGAAGCTTCGTTGTAAATCACTACAAAGTTGTTGTTCCCCCCCCCCCCCCTTTGTCGCCCAGCTGTATCTGTTATATTATAGATTTTTCCCAGATAGATTACAACCCATTTTTTAATATTCTCCACTGTTTGTTAGATAAGAACACAATATCCTGGTCTCACTATACATTTACTAGCCAATATACGGCACAAAAAAAACCTACACAACAGAAAACATTATTAAATATACCGTACCTTTGGTATAAATTCGAATTGTGTTCCACTTACCTTGGTCAGAAGAAGGGCTTCTGATCCCTGTGAAGATCTAGGCTGGGGTGAAAGCTCTTCCAGGTCTTATCAATGTACGCTTGGTCTTTCTACTTCCTGTTCTGAGTCTCCATAAATATAAAAGCTCTGCCGGCACCAGTGAAGCTTTTATTAGTCAATAAGTAGTTATAAAACATTGTCTTTCTTAACCTTTGGAATCATCACTCCAGTGCAAACCCATATCACAAAGGAGCATTGTGGATCTCACTATTTAGTAGGTGTCAAAGAACAAACTGGTCCAGTCAGATGCTTGATGAACTGTCTTAGTGTGATTATTTAAAAAAAAGTACTGTCAAATATGAATAAAAAACAAGTTTATATACAATTCAGAGCAAAGAAAAAAAAAAAAGATGTAAGATTTTTGTAAGCTTTATCTACATAATCCGTGTACATGCAGCACATTCTCATAGGTTTTATGACTATCAAGCAAAAGTATGATCAATTTATAATAAATAAATAAATAATTACTTTTCATTTTTAGCTTCATTTGAGCATTGACAAGACAGAGTGGTTTATTTAGTTATCAGTTTAGAACTTTATTTTCACGATTGCCAAAGGGACAAATGTCTCATGTCAATGCCGAATTCGGCGTCTGATTACATTTCCCATAATGCACCTCCAACTACAAACATGGTTACCATGGACTCCAACTCCCAGTTCACATGCTCAAGTTCACCTGATTGTTTACTAATTGCGCACACAATATAAACACACTCACAGCACCTGTGCAATCGTATTATCATCTGACGTACCTTTGATTCACGTCCTCTGAACACCTGTTTGTACATCGCCTGATTCTGGATTCTGATCTTGAGATCCCGAGACCTCCTGTCCCAAAACTTTACTTTTACTGCAGTGAACTGTTTGGGGGTGGGGGAAGCTAGAAACAGGGAAAATGACTTCTATAGTCTTCTTGTGTGCAAAGATAAAATCATGATAATGATTAAAATGTTTGATGTAAAATTCTAACTATCACTTGTCAGGGTGTGCAAAATGAAAATGAAGTCAAATTAAAATAAAAAGCTGTCTGTAGGTTTACCCACAAGGCTTAAACATTTAAAGAAGTCAAAGGGAAACGCATCCCACACTGTTACTTTATCTATTTGTTTAATTCTTCCTCATTTCCTGACCATTGATTAAAAACTTAATATTTTGCCATTTTGGGCTTGGCCCTTTGTTTAATGAGACCAAATGTGGCTTGAATACAGTCTATTGACACTGTAATGAGTGTTTCTGTGTCCTTGATGTCTAACTTACACCTGGATCACAGGTATGACTGCAGGTACGGATGCTAAGCAGCGATACGTCTACATTAAAGATCCCTAGCTACCACAAAGCTTTCCTCTTCTTTATTTTTATATCCCAACAATCATGCAATGAATAAGCTCCAGCATCATCATTACTGAAGGTTTAGTCATAACTATGTGTTTCAAGCAAGTCTGTTGGAGGAAAACCTCCAACACAACCAACACACACACACACACACACACACACACACACACACACACACAGCGTACAATACTATTAGCCTTGGTATGTACTTGGTATCGGTTCCAAAAGAAAATCATTGGTATTGCACATCTATAAAAACACAAAATTGAACTTGACAATTGTATGACATCAATTGCTGGCTGGCTCATACGGACTTTTAGCTATGCTAGCATGTTGAATAAACTTTTCCCCCTTACACCCACAACGTAGCAAGCATTCATTGTTATCTGGAATATTAGTAGGTTTTGAGCTTTCTTTAGATTTATGAAAACAGCAAACAAAAGAAACCAAAGCATTTAGTGGAAATGCCATAAACAGGACAGATACGTACAGGGAGAAGATACAGTAATGGAACACCTATTAATGTATTAATATCGAGTACCTAGTAAGGAATATGCTCTCGTTTCACCCTGTATGTTTTATACAAGTTGTAGACTCTATATGTAAATATCAGTTGCTTGGGGAATGGTGGCAGTGGAAATCTACCTGATACTTCAGGACGTCCAATAGTGTCCAATAGTGTTTAGATCTTACAGAGTAAGATCACCTTACAGAGGCATTTAAATTCATCTTAGTATTAATAAAACTTCTAAATGTACTTTGTACTTTGTTAAGTAATGCTTTTTTTCCCCACCAGTGATTCCAAAGAGTCATTTGTCCATGCCTTACAAAAGACTCCCAATGAACTGCTAGCAATACACAGCTTAGCTTGTAGGCTTTCTTTGGCCTTTCAGAAACAAACATGCTCAAATATAAAAAGCATAAAATTCAGGACACTACCTCTCCCTGCCAGCAGGGGTCACAATCTGCAGAACTCAAAAAAAAAAAAAGGCAACCTCCTCTCACATTCAACTGCTTTTAATTCCAGCAAATTTCTTAACATGTGTAAATATTCAATGACTGAGAAATAAACTGAACTGCCTCCAGCTGTTTTAAGTACTACAGTGCATCTCATCCTCATGGACTGCACCAGATTGGTCAGGTCTTGCTGTGAGATGTTCCCCCACTCTTCCCCACCAACGCATCTACAAGTTCTCCATCACGTCTCGGGGGACAGGCTTACATGTAATTTTCCACTGCGAGGACGATCAGCTGTCCTTCCTGTCTCCCTTTAGCACTGTCTTAGGTGTTTTACATTACAGACATCGCAATTTATTCTATTTAATTATTATTGTTTATAATTATATATTGTATAATTATATATTATATATTGTATATATATTATTATATATATATATATATATATATATATATATACACACACACACACACAGAGCGTACAATACTATTAGCCTTGGTATGTACTTGGTATCGGTTCCAAAAGAAAATCATTGGTACTGCACATCTTTAAAGTTAAAACTCAGAGTGTTTATTTAATCCAAGGCTGGATTAAATAAACACTCTGAGTTTTTACTATATATACACCTACTATATATACCTACTGTATACTTTGGTCATCCATTCCACCATTTCACTTCACCACTTCATTCAACGGCAGGGATGAAAGTAGTGACAGCTAAATATAAGCTGGTAGTGCAGGCTGAGATTGTTGTCTACTGAAACAAAAATAACATACATAGACTAATTTATTTGCAAGGGAAAATGCTCGACAATCTACAGGCAATTTACACAAACAAAAAGACAAAGACATACACAAGCAACTGTATATCATTTTCAAGCCGTGAGTCTAAACCATAAGTGAGGAGTGTGTCTAATGATGGGACACTCCCTTTGTGCATACATGCATTACTAATGGCCAAGAGAGTCAGATCACTAGGAATGAACAAAACTGTCTCCATGGCAACTGCATAAAGAGGGAGAGAGAGAGAGAGAGAGAGAGAGAGAGAGAGAGAGAGAGAAAGAGAGAGAATTGGTGAGAATTAGTGTAGGTGGGATTAATCAAAAACAGAGAAAAACATATTTGTCATATGGAAAGCCATTTTAGCATAAATTGCCACAAACTGTACGAGTCATAAATCAATTTTGAGTAGAAAAATTTAATTCTGTCTAGTCAGAACAGGAATTATAGATCAATTTAATTCTACTTCCTTTCGTTTTTGGACCACCGAAGCATTCTCTTTGGCTCATCGCTTTGCAAAGTCTTCATCCTGTGACCGTTACTCTGCCCCAAATGGGTAATCTATAAAAGGTCCCCACTACTGTATGTCAGGTCTAGTGAAACGGAAGTTCTGGATATTCCACTTGACACAGCTGATCAAACACCTGACCCAATTCATGTAGAGTCACCCAAGAGAATCCCCGGACTTTTCCATCATTTATCAATTTCATTATGTACACTCAAAGGTGCATTGCAGCTGTGATAGGAGAAAAGGGCACACATAGTGGCTGCAAAGGCAGATGCGGAAGCAATAAGATTGAAAGTACTGCCTCCACTGATGTATATGAGGCCCTCTTAGAGATTCCTTAAAATGCTGCAGGCTGATGAAGTCCTGCATGTAAATGGGTGCAGCATGCAGCCAAATGTAAAGGACTTGAGGTTACCAAAGTGTATAATGCTCTGATGAATGTAGGTTCTATCTGTAACACGAGGCACAATCGTTCCTGGCTTTTAATTCAATAACGTCCATAACTGCTGGCACAGTTGGTAACCAAAATCCTACAGGCATCACTAACCAAGAAATAGCAGAGCAGAGACGTGTATTTGATTACTGGGATTGTTAATGCAAATGAGAAAGAAAGTTGGCTGTCTCAGACGCCATGGACAGAAGCTTTATAAAAACTCACTGCGCCACCTGCCACTAGTATCTTTACAAATCTTTGGCACGCAGGTCTGGGAGGCACGCGGCCAAAACATTTTGAGGCAACAAGCTACCGCTATGTGCCCTTGTCTGTAATCACTAAGAGGTTGAAATTCTGGTTTGTGCAAACGTACAGTCTGATCAATACAGCACCATACAGAACCGAATGAACCTGAACAGGAATAACTGAACGCAGTCATGGCAGTGGCCTATACCAGCCTATGTGTTCACCTTGGTGAAAAGTTGCTCATACACTATTCCCATGGAGTTGGGTTACATAAATTGTAATAGTGGATGGATGGAGTTATGGAGAATACAGCAAGAATACAGCGTGGAGTTATGGAGAATACAGATTGGTGGAGAATACACCAATCTCTGTATCGTATCTGTAAATACATACTGTGGATTATAATTGATTGCCCACTGGCTTTACTGAATGAAGTGCAGTCCCTGAAATCGAAACAGCTCCTGACCGGGTTTGGTCCAAGATATTTTTTGAGCTAAAATAAAAGGAGGTGGTTCCACCTTGCTATATTCAAAGAAACCTACATTAATAAATTGTTCCTTGTGCTATTTATGTCAGATGTAATGTGAATAGTGAACAAGCAAGAGTGATCGTGACCTTGGATCTGGAAAGATTGGGAAACAGGTAATTGCTCTGCTTTAACATCTGCATAGTGACATTCTTTCCGTTATTGTTAGCTTTAGCACCCAGGGTGTTCACTAAGTGTATGTAAGCCACCTTAGAGCCTTTATCTGGATGGCTGCTGGGAGGACAGTACCAACAGCATGTGTTGAGCAAGACACATTTCCTGAGCTTGCATGTGGAAGCACTAGGACCAAAATGAATCACAAAAAAAAAGTTACTTCAACTGATAAGGACAATCCCATGTGATCCTTCGTTACACAAGACAGGATGCAGAAAGGTGGGGGAAATTACCTTATTTACATCTTGAAAGAAATTTTGCCATGTTGTCTGAGGAACCCTAAGGGGTCTTAAATATTCATGTTGACCAACAAGACCATGGTGGTGTTTTACATGGCTACCTGGAAGGCCCAACATCACAAGCAGTGTTCAGGTTGGGCCAGCAAGTTCTGGAGGTGGACAGATGTGTTAAGAGATGCCTACATATTCGGTTGAATGCGTCAGATAGTGGACTCACGGTCTTGAAAATTCTGGGATTTACAAGTTTACAAGGAGGTTTTTCAGTTAATGTGGTGTGAGGGAAATGATCAATTTCTTACCTTGTAATAGCTCTGTTCATGTTCATCAGTGAATAATGCTGCTTGTGGTCATGTCATGGAGATTAGCACAGAACGCTCTTTCCTCTTACATTGACACAAACATGTTATTGAGTTCAGGAATGTCTGCACATCTGCTAAGACCTTGAAATCATCAAACTGGCTCAAACCTCCTAGAACTCCCTTTTTCGAGACTCGCAGATGTCCAGCTCTCCTTATCTTAAAACTTATACAGGGCATGTGAGAGAGGAGTGCTTTAGAGCGCCATCATCTTCTATCTTGCTTTTTTCTATCCTGCATTCATCTTTCTGAAATAAACCTTTTTCACCTGAGAGGACGAGTCTACTGGTGTTTGTCTAAATTTATACCACAGTGGCATACCTGCAGAAGAGTGTTTATGAACAAAGAGATAACTCACTGTCCAGTCTGGGTCATGCTTTGTACCAGAACATGTTGCCCTACAACTGGCTAAATCTACTGCTGCAAGTTTCCATTACTACTGTGGAGGACAATGAAGCCCATTTGACAGACACTGTAACCAGAGTGCTGATAGCCCCATTTGGGCCAAACAGATCATGGTTCCGTCTGCTATTGATGGGCCTTCTGTGCTCACTACCCATCAGACTAGACCTGCAGTCCCAAATGAAAGGATCACTGTAGCAGAGCAGACCACACACCTTGAAATGAATGATTTGGCCCTATAGTGACCCTAGCATACTGTCATGTTTGGAAACATATCTACATGCTGGATGCATGCATGCAAATGGAAAGTTTTCCCATTTCCTGTACAAAACACTAGAGATTGGAGTTTTTCAGTGTACGTGGAAGCAGGGACAGGTTGACAGTTTTTGCTGCTGGGAGCAAAGAGGCTCAGAACATTTCTTAAAGATGTAGAATGTCTTCAACCTTTTTGCAAAACAATGATCCCACAGAGGAACCGGAACCTGGTGCTACCTGCTATACTACAGAAGTAATGTGGCTTTCACTTAAGACAGCTTTTTTTTTCAGATACAAGAAAGAGCACTTTATTCATCTCTGAGGAAAATTGTTTTGTTGCAACAGCACAATAGACAACAAATTTCAAGGAGACAGAACAAGGAAAATGAATGGGAGATACAGATTAAAATACACATAAGGCAGTAACTAAATGAATAAACATAGAGATGTTAAGTAGAACAAATAAAGGGACAGTCAGTAGAATGTGTGATGGTCTGTAAGTGCGTAAGTAAATAAAGAAATTATATGGTTTGATGAGAATGAGCAAAGGACATTTTACAGAAAAGTCTTTAGAGGTTAAACAGATAAACTAGGCCAAAAACATCCAGCAAGTAGCAGTTCTGTGGGCGGAAATGTCTTGTTGTTGAGAGAGATCGGAGAAGAATGGCCAGGTTCACCAAGACTGGACAGTTGAAGATTGGATAAACATTGCTTGATCTTGAACTGCGCCGTTTTTCCTGTGAGCCTGTGCTGCTTCACTTGTCTAATATAGTAATACATCCATCCATCCATCCATCTTCTACCACTTACTCCTTTTCAGGGTCACGGGGAACCTGGAGCCTACCCCAGGGAACATCGGGCACAAGGCAGGGTACACCCTGGACAGGGTGCCAGTCCATCGCAGGGCACAATCACATACACACTCACACACCCATTCATACACTACGGACACTTTAGACACGCCAATCAGCCTACCCTGCATGTCTTTGGACTGGGGGAGGAAACTGGAGTACCCGGAGGAAACCCCCGCAGCACGGGGAGAACATGCAAACTCCTCACACATATGCCCCCGGCGGGACTCGAACCCCTGACCCTGGAGGTGTGAGGCCCTCCAGGATTTTTTTCCAGGACCCTGGAGGCCACCGTGCGCCCCCTACAGCAATACAATAATACATTTAATTTGACATGTTAATTACATTATAATGTATCATACTCTGTATTTCCCACTGTGAATCACCCTTACACTATTAAAGTGAAGTGATGTAGCAGATATATGAATTTAGGGCAAAAGTTATGTTCCATTAGGACAATGAGCCAAAGCACAGCACAAAACCTACAAAGGAAATGGCTTGAAATAAAAGGAGGTTTGTGTTTTGGAATGGCTGAGTGAAAGCCTCGACTTAAATCTAATTGAATATCTGTGGCATGACCTGAAAATTACTGACCACCATCATTCTCCATCTAATTTGGCAGTGTTGGAGAAAATTGCCAAAAGGAGAAAGTACAAAGCTTGTAGAAACGGATCCGAAACAGATCCGGTGAATATTTATCGATTAAGCACCTTTTTTTTTTTCCCAGATAATTCTGAAAACATATAAATACAGTCCCCTCTAAAAGTACTGGAATGGCAAGCTTTTGTTTTTGCTACTGTTATACACTGAAGACATTTGGGTTTTAGATAAATAAAGATAAATATGAGACGATAGATCAGAATTTCTGCTTTCATATCCTTTCAAGTGGGCTACTAAACAGAAAAAGAGGTGGGTTTGGTTAAACGTTGGTGCAGAATGTAGGATACAAAGCATTTGAGTCAACGTTTGATACTTTGCTGTGCATCATGTTTTGTGACAGAACACTGCTATTCATCATATACATCATATAGAAGGAGTTGCAAATAAGGTTGATGTGAAAGTCTTAGTATTAGTTGGATATCATTCTGTTCAGCATCTAGTTATGTGAATCAATAAAATAAAGTTTGGCTTTGTACCAGCCATATTGTGTCAGGAATTTATACAGGAGGCAGTTCCAAGTGCTGATAATTTATATAATATTGTAATTATATAATAAAATTTATAATGTAAAGCACAAACAACGTCTGAAGTGTAGCAGGGAGATGGAGTGAAGCCCATTGCGAGGCCCTGAGCAGTAATGGCTTCCTCCGTGGGGAAGAAGGATAGAGAGATGTCCTCAGTGGGGCAGGTGGGATAAAGGGATGTCCTCAGTAGGGCAGAGGGATAGAGGGATGTCCTCAGTGGGGCAGAGGGATAGAGGGATGTCCTCACTGGGGCAGTTGGGATAGAAGGGATGTCCTCAGTGGGGCAAAGGGATAGAGGGATGACCTCAGTTGGGCAGAGGGATAGAGGGATGTCCTCAGTGGGGCAGGTGGGACAGATTGATGTCCTCAGTGGGGCAGAGGGATAGAGAAATGTCCTCAGTGGGGCAAAGGGATAGAAGGATGTCCTCACTGGGGCAGAGGGATGGAGGGATGTCCTCCGTGGGGAAGAGGGATAGAGGGATGTCCTCAGTGGGGCAGGTGGGATAAAGGGATGTCCTCAGTGGGGCAGAGGGATAGAGGGATGTCCTCAGTGGGGCAGAGGGATAGAGGGATGTCCTCAGTGGGGCAGAGGGATAGAGGGATGTCCTCCGTGGGACAGAGGGATGTCCTCAGTGGGACAGAGGGATAGAGGGATGTCTTCCGTGGGGCAGAGGGATGTCCTCCATGGGGCAGGGAGATAGAGGGATGTCCTCAGTGGGGCAGAGGGATAGAGGGATGTCCTCTATGGGGCAGAGGGGTAGAGGGATATCCTCAGTGGGGTAGAGGGATAGAGGGATGTCCTCCATGGAGCAGGGGGATAGAGGGATATCCTCCGTGGAGCAGGGGTATAGAGGGATGTCCTCAGCAGGGCAGAGGGATAGAGGGATGTCCTCCATGGGGCAGAGGGATAGAGGGATGTCCTCCGTGGGGCAGAGGGATAGAGGGATGTCCTCCGTGGGGCAAAGGGATGTGCTCAGTGGGACAGAGGGATAGAAGGATGTCCTCTGTGGGGCAGGGAGGGTGGGATATAGTCCCAGCCTTGTTGAGAAGCCCCTCCTTAATTTAAAAAAAAACTTTTTTAAGATAACATTACATTTTATTTAAAACCACTTTTGCAATAAATTACATAATTCATAAATGTTATACTGTAAAAACAATACTGTATATTGTACATTATAAACTCTATATTTAGTAGTGAACAGTTAGCTACAAATTATGTTTAGCTTTATGTTATCCAACAAAACACTAATTTCACGACCAAGTACTAAGTAGCATATGCTTGTTGACATGGAAAGACATAATTTGTGAACATCCACAAAACTCTTAGAGAAAGGACTTACAACACTGCATGTGAAGTAATGAAAGTACCGTTGTTTTTTTTTTTTTTCTTGCATCAGCACTAAAACAGGATGCAGGGACGTGAACAGGCATGCAAATTTATGCACCAAAATAGGTCCAAAATTCCATTAAGCTGGCAAATTCACATCCCCTTTTATGCACCTTGAAACATGTCAGCACAGCACATTCATTTATGACCACAAAAATACAAAGAGAGGACAAATGTAAAACCACTGGCTTACATCAATCCAAAATTGCAGGTTGACTAAAACCAGTGAATTTCTGGCAGCTAAAAGAAGCCTATGAATTCATCATGCTCAGTTGATATTATCAGGTGGTAGCTTCAGCCAAAAGCTAAACACACATGCATGTTATAATTAAAATGAAGCAAAAATACGACTAGCAGATCATTTTTACAAACACAAATGGTTAACATTTAAGTGCAACATTCTTTATGTACTGTATGTATTGGTTCCTAATTTCAATCAGATCCCAGCCTGCTGGTTACAGGCTCAAATTTAAAAAGAATTCAATTTCCCATCTTTTACAGAAGTGAATATCTCCCCTTTGTTTATTTCTTCATGGCCCAATTTTGGGTATGTCAGTGTTGCCGATATACAGAGCAGCCATGACATTAAAACCACTGACGGATGATGTCAATAACATTGATTGTCTCGTTACAGTGGGACCTGTGGGGGAGGGGGGGTATATTTATTAGACAGCAGGTGAACAGTCAGTTTTCGAAGTTGACGTGTTGGAAGCAGGAAAAATGGGGTGTAGTGGTTAGTACCTACCAAAAGTGCTCAAGGAAGGAGAACCGGTGAACTGGCCACTGGGTCGTGGACTTCCAAGACTCATAGATGTGTGTGTGGAGTGAAGGCTAGACCGTCTTGTCCGATCCCACAGAAGATCTACTGCAGCACAAACTGCTGAAAAAGTTCATGCTGGTTCTGGTAGAAAGGAGTCAGAACACACAGAGCATCACAGCTTGCTACGGATGGAGCTGCGTAGATGCAGAGCGGTCAGAGCGCCCATGCTGACCCCCTGTACACCTCTGAAAACCATGTGAGCATCAGAACTAGACCATGGAGCAATGGAAGAAGGTGGCCTGGTCTGATGAATCACGTTTTCTTTACATCATGTGGAGGCCAGGTGCGTGTGCATCACTTACCTGGTGAAGAGATGGCACCAGGATGCACTATGGGAAGAAGGTGAGCTGGTGGAGGAAGTGTGATGCTCTGGGCAATGTTCTCCTGGGAAACCTTAGGTTACCACCTACCTAGACATTGTTCAGGAATGGTTTGAAGAACATGACAAAGAGTTCAAAGTGTTGACTTGGCCTCCAAATTCCCCAGATCTCAATCCGATCAAGCATCTGTGGGACTTTCTGGACAAACAAGTCCGATCCCTGGAGGACCCACCTCACAACTTAAAGGATTTAAAGGATCTGCTGCTTTCTTTGTCTTGATTGTCTTCTTTCTTGGGTCTTCATAGAAAACTTTGTGCTTGAAATCACACTAATACATTTTTTTTATTTTTTTTAATAAATAAACATTATGATAACCATATGATGTGGTAAACTGAACCAGACCAAGCATGGATTCAAATCATTCTTTTTTTTCCTTCAGTATTTGTGAAAGACCTTCTTGTCACATCTTTAAGTTTCAGAGTTGTCCGTATGATGCAATAACCGACCCACACTTTCTTAAAAACATGGCAAAATAAAAGTCTTTAATTGTCCATATAAGAGAATCAGAATTTATGGATAAAATATTGTTTAATGAGTTGAATCATTATTCTGTCCAATTCTGCAATATGTAGGAACGTTTTAAAATTAAAATCAGACCAAACTATTTTATTTCAAATTTTATTTGACTAAATTATCCTTTTTAATCTGCAAATTTGTTCAGACAGCTCAAGTTTGTAGATTTTGGGAGGCAAACATCTTATTCGATGCACTGCAAATGTATTCACATAAAGGACATATTGTAGATGAATGTCCCATATGCTATATATTATGAAATTTTTTTATAATATGGAAAAATATTGGACTTGGACACAAAAAATTCATGTCATGGCACTGCACCTAAATATTAT
>JANDJT010000071.1:21857078-21870199 GCA_024331685.1 Stegophilus panzeri
TCACTACTTTACATTGTAGCAAAGTGTCATTTCTTCAGTGTTGTCACATGAAAAGATATAATCAAATATTTACAATATTTATGTGAGGGGTGTACTCACTTTTGTGAGATACTGTATATACTTTGGAAGATGAAAGAAGAAGAAGAAGCATATACACTACTCATGTCACATATACACTACAGCACGGTGAAATTCTTTTCATCGCACATCCAAGCTTTTTAGGAAGCTGGGCTCAGATATGATACAGCACCCCTGAAGCAGAGAGGGTTAATGCCTTGAACCCCCGACCTTCTGATCAGTAACCCAGAGTAACCCAAATAAGTGTTAAAGTCAAGACGGTTCATGTACTGTCACTATAACAGGTTGCAAATGTTAGTGTAACATGAAAGAGATAAAAATACAACAGACATTTTTTCTTGGAATTCTGATTCTGATCATTCGCTCGGTTTTCCTGTAACTGTGTGAATGCTCTAGCATGAACTCTCACATCAGTCATCACCACAGACACTTGACTCGGGCTGAAAGCCATTCCATGGACGATGCAGTTAGTACAAGTGAAAAGCACATATTAAATTTGCAGATCCAAGTTTCCCTTGGTCTCTGAGAAAGAACATTTATTTTTCTCAACCGATGCCATCAAAAAAACAAGATGTCGTTGACTATTACTGTAGTAACATTACTTTAGATTAGATTAAATTAGATAATCAGATAGTTGTAACATGATCACAGCTCTGAGGCCTACAGCATTTAAACAGAACCTTTAGTAAAGTTTTCTAACACATTCAAGAAGTGAGTTTCAGTTTGACTCTCTGAGTTTCTCTTTGTGGTCTGAGCTCTTTGTGGCTATGGAGAACAATTAGCACCAACACAAACCTTAAGCTCATAACGAAACTAATTCTCTTATAGGTTCATTTACAAGTTAATAGCAACGTCTAGTCCAAATCATTACAATTTTCCAAGCTCCAGTCTTCTGGGAAGGCTTGGCAATAGATTTTGGGGCGTGGGTCTGGGGATTTGTGTTCATTCAGCTCCAAGAGCGTTAGTGAGGTCAGGTAAACCTGGAGCTTGCTTTGTGGTGCTGGAACAGGATTGGGTTTCTAGGTTATACTGAAGGGAAATTTGAATGCACACAAATACATTGTAGACCAGCGTATGCTGCAAAAGTTGTGGGAAAATTTGTGGAAGAACCTCATATGGGTGTGACTATTAGGTGTCCACGTACTTTTGGCCATATAGTGTGTGCAATTCAGGCCAAATCAGGCTTAGAACTAGTACTAATCTTATTAGATTATTTAAGCAAACCATATTCTAGGAGGTGTACAGGTTTTATCTAAGGGTCAGGATTTTAATGTTAGATGGACGTCTAAGAAACTAAAATGCAAGTTTTATATGGCGCTGCGTCACAGTGATTTTAAAGAGCACGATGGAGAAGAAAATCACATTTTCAAGTTAAACATGGCATTACAAGTTACTACATGACATATTTTCCTCCAGGTGTTTTTTCTTGTTCAAGGCATTGCTCAAGCTAATATCAGTAATGGTACTTCTTCCACATTAAAGCAGAGACCACTGAGATTAGGTCCATTACAGTTAAGTAAGTTTTGTCATCATTTCCTGCTGGATGATCTCCACTAACCAAGTCCAAGTGTTTCTGGAACCTGCCTGGCTTTAAAAGTAAAATGAACTGTAATGAGGTGTAGCAATCTTCTTTTCTTATTTTTAAGGAGATTAATTAATTACATTCTTCTCGCATTCAGACGGCCAACTCGACGGCTGAAGACAGCTCTACTCCCTTAAACTCAAAAGCGCAAGGTAAAGTAGATGTGGCCTTGTTGATCTTCCAACCTTCTAAACCTTCTTCTTGCTAAAGATTTATACACTGTGTGCATATAGTGAAGAAGCTCTCTATTTGACTCGGTTCTCTCCCTCTGTCTAAGGTGGAGCCAAACGTGGCAAGCACAGAAAGCCCATGCCAGCCGCAACGCCACGAGGGAACAAATTTCCATTGAGGAAAAAGCTCCTCATCACTATCCTCTGTGTAGTGGTCATTTTGGCCATCCTGGCAGTGGCTGGATATTTAAGTGAATATGTTTATCATATTATTTCATCATATTCATAATCACAATCATTTCATTCGTTAAAACGATCTTCTTCTCTCTTCTCTCTTTTATTGTCATGACTTAGTCGCCCAACTCGTTCAAAGTAAGTATTTCTTCTGCTCCAAGTCACTGAAGTTCATTCCCCTGGAGAAGGCCTGTGATGGCAAAGTGGACTGTGCAGGAGGAGAGGACGAGTCTTCGTGTATCTCCCATTTCACAAGCAACACAACGTTTCCCGGTAAGACGTAGTGTTGCATCAAAAACGCACACACCTTCAAACGTTCATACGCAACGTCACACGTATACCACTACTACCTGTGTAAAGTCAGAAGAGCCTTTAGGGTTTAAAACCAATCAAGTCTAGTCTAGGTGGGGCTAGATGACTGCAGCATTAGAAGACCAAGGATCCAGAGATCCAGATAAAGATAATGAGCTTGTGGAACGACATTTTTCAGGCTTGTGCCCTTAAATAGGTGCTGTTGCATAATATCTAGAATAACGTCTGCTCTAAATTCATGGAACGGAATCATCAAATTTCCTCCAAATATAATTTCAGTAGAGAAATTAGATCAAACGTTTCTTCACTGTAAGCAGCACCATATAAGCAATTAACCATAAAAAATTAACTAATAGAAAATTATACTAAGTTGGTATAGAGATTTAATGTGTCTACTGTAAAGGGTTAGGGTTATTGTAATATTGCTTTATAACCATGAATATAAATATGTATAAACATGTGGCTATACTTTGGAAGATACTACTACTACTAATAATAATAATAATAATAATAATAATAATAATAATTATAATAAAATATTTAAGTGAGGTATGTCAGTTTCTGGCCCAGGAGCGAGCATCATATCTCACTTTAACGAGGTTCTACTGCAGACGGCTGCAACAATTCCATTTTTTTTTTCCGACACACTTCACCACCTCAAACTGCCCTTATACAGGAGTATTGGTTTTACTCTCTGAGTGTTTGTGGTCTGAGCTCGCTCTGGCTATTGAGAACAATAAGTAGCACAACACAACCCTGTCGTCTAGTTTCATTTATAAATACACACATAAACCTATAGTCTAAATCACTCCATTTGTCTGCATAAATAATCTAGTAATCATTTTAATTTAGAAATGTTATACATAATGAGAAGTGCGAATCAGATATATCCGGTAACATTTCTTTTATATGATAGAACACAGTGCGCATGCGTTATTAAATATACAATATGGTACAATATACAGTATAGAACAAATCAGAAAACATAAATCTCTTCAATGCATTTTCTGTTTTGAGTGAAGTGCAGTGAACTGAATGGTTAATAGTGATATCACACACCCTGCTTTTCAAAATAAACTACTGCTTATTTTACACCAGAGGCAATTCACTGCATGTGACAAGCTGCAACCATTCAGCTTTTTATTACACCGGCATGCTGAGCATTCAATTCTGAACCTTTTTGTGTTGTTTTAGAAAATATTGTGTCTGTTCTAACCATCAGATTATCCTAAACATGCATCACCTCTGAATATAATTGCGTACAGTTCTTTAATCTTACACTTTGGTTCCGGTTAGAAACGCTTTTTACAGTGTCTGCTGCTACTGTATGTCTACAGACTCGGTTATAGCTGCTGCGCTGGTCAGATTTTGGACGTACACTGCACAACATAACGTTATACAGTCAGGTGGTGACCATGTGCTACACAATACAATACAGGTAACGCAACAGCAGGTGAAGCTGAATGAGATAAAGGGTCAGGAAAACAATGACGCCAGTTTGAATGACACACTGCAGAATTCACATAGAACGGATGACCCTGGTGTGTTCATTTATCATGGAAACAGGTAGTGATCTGGAACTGTATAGCAGAGGTCACGCCCTCTGCTGGCGGCGAGGGGTAATGTCCTGGGCTGGTCTTACACATCATAAATCAGGAATAATTTATTTTGTAATGTTAAGTGTACTGGACATGATGAAAATATGGTGAATTGAGCTTTAATTGGTCAATTGCATTCTTAATTGTAGCACGTGATGTGGACTATACTGTACTGCTGTAGCACGTGATGTGGACTATACTGTACTGCTGACAATTAAACTCAATATATTCTTTACAGTAGTAAAGTATTATTCAGTGGTTTTTTGAGTCTTTACCTTATTCTTGTTTGCATATGACCCTGTAAGTCTAAGCTTCATGTTTGCTTTTATGCTGTACGGTAGGACAATTGCAGGGAAATGTACGTCTGCATTTTCTGTTCTTCTTTTTTGGCCTGGACGGAGGGACACGTGCTTGTTTTACAGGCGTAATATAGTAAATAAACTCAGACGAGAATGCCTAGAGCATTCCTGACTTCCTGGCACACGATATCACAGAAAAAGCAAGCAGTGAAATGAAATTACAAAAATCTGTTGAATAAGAGGATATAGTACGTGTTATAAATGAGCACACGCTCATCTCTCTATCCCTTTATATACTTTTGTTATATGTTGCCTAAAACTAAACATCAGAGCCCATATCTGAGGTACCTGAGGAGATTTATTGACAGGATCATAGAGTAGTTAGAATATGAATATGAGCTGAGCTGCTCTGTACCCTGACTAAGACCTTAGAGAGAAAAAACTTTCAAAATGTTGAAACCTAGCAAAAGAATCCCATCTTTTCAAGCCTGATGTCAGCAATAAACACGGCTCTTATTCAACTCTCAATCTAAACACTCTTTTCCAAGCATTTATGTGATGTTTTCCCATATCTGGGACACAACTCTTCAAGTCAAGTAGACTTTATTGTCATTGCTCTCATATACCTCCAGGATCTTATTCAGTTATCTCTGTGTTAGCATTGTAGCGAGAAGGCTCATTACTCGAAGCTTTCCAACACAATGCGCGCTAGTACCCTCTGGTGGTCAAAAGTGTAAAGTGCATCTGTTAATGTGAGTGACGTTGCAGCTTTTTGGGCTACCGCTAACACACCTGTCTTGAAGTAATTGAAAACATTGGAAAACATTTTTACCCAAAAGAATAAACGCAGCTGGAAACACTAAATACTGTTTTAAGCGTAAATAAATAAAAATAGGCACACATCTACAATAGTTTACATCTGTGTTTTTAGCAAACCTATTGACATGTAACCTTCATTCACATTGAACCTAACCCCTAGGACTACACCTATTATTTTATAGGCAAGGTTCATTGTTGCATTGTAATTATTTATGCATTCAGTTCAGTTGTATGTTTCATAATCTAGGCAAGGCTAAGCTTTTGTACATTGATTTATTCATCCGTTCATCCTCAGTAGCCGATTTATCTGGGTCAGGTTTGCGGTGGATCCAGATATTATCTCAAGAACAATGGGCACAAGGTGACTTCACAAGCTTTTAAACTGTATTAATATAATATGTTTCTGACACATAGCCAAAGCTGAGTTGTTGATAATAAGTCTAAATTATTTCCTAAAGTTCCTACGTTTCCAAACTTCAGAACATGTGCTTTTCTTTGCTAATTACAGATGTATAAAATGTCTCTACGTCACTTAAACACATTGGGCAGCCCTCAAAGCAAACACTTGGGTTTGAGCTTCTTTTGAAACAGATTCCAGAGCAGTCCTGTGATTGCTTTCATGGATACATTAGTTTTTCCTCTTAATATCCTCTCGCTCACTTTTGATTGGCTCATCCGATTCTTTCCACATTACAAAAGTAGTTACACTGCTGGATATTTCCGAATGCCTGAGTTTGTTTGCTTGTGTGTCTATGTTTTGGTAAGGAATTATTTGTTGGATGGTAAATAGCAGATGTGATCGGATTGAGCTGGTGTAATGCCGTATGGTTTTATTATAACAGCAGAAATCAAGTGAATGTGACATATTTTTCATTATCAATAACAGATCCCTCAACTTCATTAACATTGGTAGAGATCATGATCATTCATAGATGTACAGGTTTATCTCCAAAAAATATAATATCGTGGAAAAGTTCATTTTTTTCCCATAATTGAATTCAAAAACTGGAACTTTCATATATTCTAGATTCATTGAACTTTTCCTTGAAATTCAAATTTTTTGAGATGCACCTGTATAACATGTCACGGGGGTTGTCCCGCTACATCATTTATTGCTGCCCAAAACAATGTAAGAATTCAGGAATACAGCGCTGCTGTGACCTGGAGCTCAGTCCATTGCTTTGGGACACATTAGCAATAGCTACTGAATGTTCATGGAATTGTCTAGCTAACATGTCTTTTACTGTGTCTCTGCAGTTCGGTTGGTCACGGCTCTCTCCGTGCTTCAGGTATATAATGCCACTGAAAACAACTGGAGAAGTGTGTGTACAGATGGCTGGACTGTGAAACACACGATAACAGCATGTCAGCAGCTGGGATACACAGTGTGAGTATGAACAAGCACAACTTAACACAATACAAAATTTAGTGACAAACTTCACATATCATATGTTAATTTTTATATGATAATGACATGATGAACATTGGCCTATACTCAATTAATGATCAAATCGCAGTGACCAAGTCGATTCTTGGCCATCATCGGTTATGATATGGAAAATGATATGGGACTTGCATGATCTGTGTTGTCAGTCAACATTAGACACTTTCATGGCATAAGTTGCAGTAAAATCAATTTTAAAACTAAAAATATGTCAAAATAAGTCCAATCTACAGATCCACTTTTAAAAAATGTATTTAGAAAGACATGAAACTAAAATGATCTGCAACTTATCCCCCCCCCCGTGTCTGATTTTCTCCGTCAGTAATCCTAAACAGAAGACAGTCCTACTGACCGATCTGTCGTCTGATCTGAAGATGTTTTTTTCTGCTGTGGGACCAGACGCCACGAAGCCGATTTCCTCCAGCATATCAAATCAGTCAGTAATGACTCATGAGTTCACTTTACTCCCATACACATACACTATATCTTATATATCTATAAACCTGTATTTTCATTATCATCTTCATCTGCCACCATGCTAGTACAGTTCATTCAGGAATGTCTTGTGATATCGCTTTCTATATGGTTGTTACTATTTACGTACACACCTACAAAGTGTAAATGTCACGTGTGGATTATATCTACATACAGGACAGGGCAGTTACGACATCTTTTCTTCTCTCCTCTAGAATAACATGCAGTTCAGGTTCAGTAGTTTCTTTATCCTGCTCAGGTAAGCTACTGTTTAAACATGACAATAAAGTAATACTAAAATGATGTGTATGAATAGACTTCACTGCAATTTTCTCCATACACACGCGTATCACCATGAAATGTAGAGTCAGTATTTATGTATCTATAAGACAATTACACTCTTGCTATTTTTGTTCTACAAAACAAATGAAGTGGTTCGAAAGGGAGTGTATCTTCATTATTTTGGTCAGCCAATTTCATTAGACATAGCTAACTTCAGCTACACGCTAACTAAATACAGAGTCAGTCCTAATTATTTTCTTCATAGGAAATAAGAACAAAAGAGTTGTGGCTATACAATGCATATATATAATATTCACACACATAAATACTATATTCAAACATCTGGCATCAGATAGTACGAGTCTGATCTCTACTGGCATGGGAGCCATACTAAGAGAGGGAAAAGGAACATTTCATACCTGCTTCAGTAGATTTCATCCCAGGGTGTGATTGTTTTCTTGCTTGTAGACTGTGGGCAACCGGTACAGGAGAGCAGGATTGTAGGAGGGGTGAATGCACTCATTGAGGACTGGCCATGGCAGGTGAGCCTGCAGCAGAACGGCCAGCACTCGTGTGGAGGCTCGGTGCTGTCTCCAAACTGGATCATCACTGCAGCCCACTGCTTTACAGGGTGATTGCTTCAACTCTGCCTTCTCATACACACAGTCCTGGATGCTTGCATGGAAATAAGCAATGTTTTTTTGTTTTATAACTGCATTTATTATTATTATTATTATTATTATTATTATTATTATTATTATTATCATCATCATTAGCATTGCAATGTCATTTGGGGGGAAAAATGTACTATGGTTTTTGGATTTTGTACAATTAGCATTTAGAGCAGTGTTCTCCAAGCCTCTTCCTCAGGGAGATCGTCCTTCATGCAGGTTTCATCTCAAACCAAATTCTAACACTCCTGTTCTACTTGATCAAGAACTTATTAAGGCTTCTAACTATTAGACGGTTAGGTGGGCGCCATAATAGTTGGAGCTAAAGTCTCCAGGAAGGTAGATCTCCAGAAACAGGGTTGATCTTGCTCTTTTTAGCATGAAATTTTAGCTGAATATCTGTATCCCTCTGATTTTTCTCGAGCAGCAGGGCAGAGGTGAGCAGATGGCGGGTGGTGGCAGGCAGTACATACATGACATCACTAGGGGGCTATGCTGTGGATAAAATCATTGTGAATGGAAAGTACAACAAACAACTCAACGATTACGACCTGGCAATGATGAGACTCACAAAACCACTCACTATACAAGGTAGGATTGTGGGTCACAGCATTCATTCACTTTCCAACAAACACACAACTAATTACTTTGACTTTAAACTGGAACAGACATGATGTACTCAAATCTACGTAATGATAAGGTTGGATTACAAATTAATAAATTAATTCTGGCTCTGCATCAATTAATTTGCCAATAAGCCTAGCTTGGTTTGTATCTTAGTTTAATCCTCCCAAGCTTTCACTATTGCAGTATCAGGGATGCAGGAAGTGGTGGTGCTGATGGTCTCCAACATTCAGCAGCTGCAAATGCTAAAACGATGATAAAAAGATATATACAAATGAAGAAATAGGCTAAACAAACTATAAAACTGAGTATTTGAGTACCTTATACTCAACACTGGCATGTTTTGTAAGCTCTATTTCAGACCATCAGGCATTTCAGGCTTCAGAAACAAAGATTTGAAGAAAATCCTTGAAAGGTGTTTGGATATGATTAGCACACTCACTCTCCAATGGGGTTCGATGTTCATCTCATAAACTCTGGAGAGGTGCATGGCAATGCCCAGGTTGTAGTTGCAGGTGACATGTCTCTCAGTAGTGTCCATGAGGATTAAACACTATTTATAAAGTCCACAATATCTATCTCATTCATAGGCTGTGGTGATGAACCCTCACTCAGTAACCCAAAACCCTGCTTAGATATATATTGTGCCAGATGAACAGCTGAGCTTGTGCCCAAATAGCCACAGTGGGTCTCATATAGTGATGATTTATGGTGATAAGGTACATACTGCACTTACGGCAGGGAACATTCTACCTGTTGACCCTTGTAGGAATCGAGGGAACCTACTCTGGCTGTATGCATTTTAAAGGAACCCAATGATTTTAAAATGCGCAAAAAGCTCATAGGGACGCATTCAAGACAACTCAAACGTTTATTTTTAAATAACTCCGAGTACATTTACATCTAAAAATATTTTATTTTATTTCTGTAAAAGGTCACTTCAAAAAGAGAAAAAAAAAATCCCAGTCTGATGTATAATTAAATTTGTTGCTCAAATACAACAGAAAGAATCATCACTGGGGGCATGAATACTTCCTGGAAGCACCGTACCTTAATGAATTATAAAACAACACTTTTTCTCTTAAATGCAGGAGTTTTTAGAGAGAAAAAAAATGCTAGGGGTTATGGATCATTTAAGTGCAAACAAATGAACAACAGAAACTTTTCCCACTGTAGTAATGTTCTATTATTTTCACATAACAGTATTTAATAGTGATTCTGTAAACCTTTATTTCTTATAATAATTCTTATACTTGTTTCTTTTTCTCTGATCCTGTTTAGAACGGAGTAATGCTAAGAGTGACATAGTGAAATAGTTTGCAAAAGTTTTGATCTTTAATTGTTGTTAATTCCCCGTAGCCACGGTGAAACCAGTGTGTCTCACACCTCATGATCTCGGACTCAAAGGAGGAACCCCACTGGTGATAACCGGCTGGGGCCATCTGCAGGAAAATGGTAGCTTCACAGTATTCATTTCCTACCAACTATACACTTTTTCAAAATTTTGCTTTTCATGCTTTTTTCTTTATACTATTTGTGGATATTGAATGATATCTATCTATCCATTTATCTATCTATCTATCTATCTATCTATCTATATATATATACATACATACATACATACATATACATACACAAACACACATTTATATATACATATATATTTCCATTTCTCTATCTCCTTTGTCCAGGCCAGCTGTCGTCAAATCTTCAGGAGGCCAAGATTGATCTCATAGACAGTGCTCGGTGTTCTGACATTTATAGTGCTGGCATCACTTCGAGAATGATTTGTGCAGGGTCTCTGCAGGGCAAAGTGGACGCATGCCAGGTAAACTTCTTTTTTTTTTTTTTTTTTTTTTTTTTTAAAGTTTTATTGACAGAATCCCTGTATACAAGTGTAAAATGAAAATATATTCATGCCACTGTACATAGTTAGGAGTAAAAGCATGAAGGGTTTGGATACTCAACTGGAACTGACAGGATTGAAATTTTGTAGGGCAAATACAGTAAATAGGAGACTGGGTCAATAGATAGTACTCCTAGAGATGAGCCTGATAGGACTCAATGAACTTTAAAGGCAACACAACTTTAACAGCAGCTAATAGCATTATAAAGTCAACATACATCAACATTCAGAAAGATATCTCTGCTCATATATATGATTTAAAGGTCATGTTTAGACTATAATAAACATAATATGCTTTCAAGAATTCTTTTCTTTCTGAAATGACTCACATCAGCCTATTTATTTTTATTTATTCGTTCATTTCTCCATTTATTTTGGCTTTTACTGGGCCACTTTAAGAAACGAACCAGTTTCCTGCACAATTACCTTGAAAGCTAGGGTTAGGGTTATTGGAGGCAATTTAGGGTAAAACAGTGAATTATCTGAACACATAAGTGCTACTTACTTGGAAACCCACAACCCAAATGGCATTGATTCTTGATGTTATTCTTGTTCTCTGCTAAACCGTAGAGCATACAGATAAGAGACTGGGTCAATAGATGATACTTCCTCATGCTTCTCAGGCAAAAGAATGAACCTGATGGGCCTGATGGTGGCATTATTGTGCAGCGTTTTACTTTTCAGACTGAAACGAGTCTTACTGGCAAAATTTTTCTTCTTCTGGTTCCTTGGCCAATTGCAATTCAGACATTTCAGATTCAGTGTTTTAATTTGTCAAAAACAACAGCAGCTTAAAGAAACAGCAGCTGGTGTTGTTGTTGTTTTTTTTGTATAGAGGAAGCACAGCTGTGTGTTATATACACACACACATTACATATTACACACAGTGTCTGGCAAAATTCCTTCTCTGGAATTCATCAGATTTGTCTGAATACCAAGTGATAAATACACAATATTCTTATATTTTTACTGCAAACTCTTGCATTTATTAACACATTATTGGTCAGCAAGAACATAAAATAAAAAACCTGGAAAATTCTGCTTGCATAAGTTTTCAACCTCCAGACGACATTAAAACAGCTCGAAAACCACCTGTCAAAGTTGAAGAGATGGTCAGTATGAAGGAAAGGAGCATTCTAAAGAAATAAAAAAAAGGTAATAGAATTTCATAACTCAGGAATAGGGTGTGAAATTCTATCTAAGAGGTTGGACATCCCGGTAAGCGCTGCTGCTGGATCGATCGTGAAGAAGTGGAGGCTGTATCACACCACCCGAGCACTACCTAGTCAAGGTCTCGGTGCAAAAACAAGAACGAGAGGAAAGCCACAGTGAGGACAAGAGCCACTCTGAAGGAGTTACAGAGGCAGAGACTGAAGGTGCACCAGACAACTATTTCAAGAGCTCTGCGTAATTGAGGATTGTTTGGGAGTGTGGCTAGAGAGAAGAGTCGTATGAAAGCATGAGAGAGACCCAGTGAAGATCTGTTTTTTTCTGTGTGATGAAACGAAGATTGAGTTTCAAAGTCCCATGTGTGGTACAACTCTAACACAAGGCCCAACCTTTCAGCAGGACAGTAATCCCTAACACAAGGCCAAAGCAGTGCAAGAGCGTTAAAATCAAATAGCTGGGCAAGTCAAAGTCCAGATCTGAATCCCAGTGAGAATCTGTGGCACTTTTGTGCCAACCTGAAGAACCTGGAGCATATCTGTAACGGCTCATTCAGAGGGATTGTACAGCAGACGCTCCACATAATCTAAGACTATTAATAAACACAGCCAATCAGCTTCGCTGTCCCACGAGAGCTCAAAGGACATTTCATTCCTGGCTTCTGAATTAAAATCGTGGGCATTTGTCTGTGCTTTTGTTAAATTTTCAGTCTCTTCTCTAAGTATGAGCATCAAAATACTCTTTTCAAAATCGGGTCAACATTTAGCAGTTTCTGCTATTTCATGCCAAAATGCCACTAAGCTGATAGAAGGAAGAAGGAGGAAGTGACCTCTAGTGAAATAGTCTTATACATTGCAATACATTGTATGCAACAGAACATTATACTTACATGCTATTTTCAGTATTTACAAATGACAGAAATAAAATAACAAGATTTTCTAGTGTGTACTCAACTAACCGATACCACAGCTCCAAGCGATTCCGGTTTGAGATGTCAATCATGCTCATACCGTTTCAGTGATTAGCAGCTGGTTATCAGGTTCTGCTCCTGTTTGAGAAATCTCCCAATCATCATATGGAGAAACCGTGTGTCTAGGCAGGAAATAAAGAAGAGTGCACTGTCCAATAAACATTGAGATATTTTTTTTATGCACAACCCACCTGCGCACACTCTCATTCGACCCCGAGACGGTCTCAAAATTTGCCATACTGACAGGTAGATTCAGACCAAGATTCTGAGGATATGTGCAAAATTTGGGGTGTGGGGTAATCTCTAAGGGATTCAAGTAACTGTGAACTGATTAGTTAAGACATTGCTACTCTCAGCCAATCAGCTTTCTGCAGGGAGGTTAGCATAGAATTTCCTTCATGAAACTTAAACAGTTCAAAATGTTCAACTAAGGTCTCTCTCTCTCTCTCTCTCTCTCTCTCTCTCTCTCTCTCTCTCTCTCTCTTTCCCCC
>JANDJT010000071.1:21874851-21887990 GCA_024331685.1 Stegophilus panzeri
TCTGTGTGTGTGTGTGTGTGTGTGTGTGTGTGTGTGTGTGTGTCTCTCTCTCTCTCTCTCTCTCTCTCTCTCTCTCATATGTGTACTCTCAGTCGTGTTGTTTTTTTTCACTACATCCGAATACCTTGCACTCATAAAGTAGGTACATTTATGTCGCTTGTACTGTAAATGAACCCGCTCTTGCTTCTCATTGAACTCGTCATCTAAGCGGAGCGGTAAAGCCGATATAAGAGCACATACATAAATCATTTATCATTTAACATGCTTTCTTTTTTGTTCCTTTAAAAAAAAAAAATGCATTGGTTAACTTGTTAAAAGCAGCATCAGAAAGGATCATTCATTTTCTGCAGGAGAACCTTTTTTTGTTTTGTTTTGTTTTTTCACTTAAAGGGGTGGGATTGTCTTAATTTACTAAGGAACTTATTTTATAGGACATTTCTTCTTTTTCCCCCCTTTCAAAGCAGATAAGTTTTCATAGCAATTAAAGACTCCCTAAAAGCAAGAAAAGTTTGAAGCATTAACAGGCACGTGTGTTTTTTTTGTTGTTGTTGTTGTTTTTTTTTGGTTTTTTTTGTGTGTGTGTTTTTTTTTTTTCTTCTAAACATGGATATTACACTAAAGCTGCCCTGGAAGGCCACAGTACTTAAGAGTTTCTCTTTTCTAACACACAACTTTTCACCTCCAGTTCACCTCCAGATAACTTGTGTGATGGATTAGAGAAGACTTCGAAATGGACCTCCAGGACATCCAGGTGGTTGCAAAATAAAATGTTTCCAATTCTGGGCTGGATAGCACTTTGTACCTTTCACACATTCACAGATAAACATGGTTAGTATCCAGGCTGCATATGTTACAGATGTTTGTATTTATGGTTAATGTTTAATCCAGAAGGCAGTGTAAAATATTAAAGTATTTGAATTACTCCCAGAGGAGTAGATAAATTCACAAATTCAGGTGACAAATTAAAGGATAAACACCGGTACTATTAAGCAATTAAAGTGCTGAGCATGCTCACTTTACGTTCACAAAAGGAAAAGATCTAAGTGACTTTTAAAGAGATTCATTGATGGAAGGAGCTTCAGTCATAAAGATGCTCAACCGGCGAGTGTTTCAATGAATGTGTGTGTAGTAGTGAGGGAAAAATTTGTCATTGACTACGTTTACATGGACAGCAGTAATCTAATTATTGACCTTATTCTGAATAAGACAATATTGTGATTAAGGTGTTTACATGAGTCGCTTTTAGAATACTCCTTTCATGTTCCTGTGTTACATGTTATAGAACATAGATAGATTAACGTCACACGTCATTATGTCACCGCGTCACACCGTCCGACGTCCCTCCAGAATTTCACGTATTGACATACAGTTGGTCTTCATTATGGAACCGTATACAGTTTTGGGTGTTTTATTTTTAATTTTATGAAAGCTTCAAGTGCAGTTAATTATTTGTCATGCTGTACGTGGTAATAGACGACTGCTTGAAGCTGTGGGCTGCGTCCCAAACTGCGTACTTACCTACTGTATAGTACATGTATTTCTCCTACTATTTAACAGGTAAGTACGCGGTTTGGGACGCAGCCGTGCTCTCTTGTTTGCCATTAAACGGTTGAGCGCTGCCGTGTGTGTACGTGTCCTGTCACAAAATACGGTGAAATTTCCCACACGATGTTAATAGTGTGATTAAGGTGTGTACATGTCTGTAATGCACATCAATAATGCGACTTAAAACAGGAATACTCCACACGTCTTAATTCAGTTTGTGTTTACGTCGAGTATGACTTTAATCAGATTAAGGTCATCAATAATCGCTGTTTACATGCTAGTTTCTTAATCAGAGTATCGTCTTAATCGGGTTAATATCGGATTATTGCTGTCCATGTCAACGTACCGATAGAGAAATAACAATAATGTGGTTGAACACCTTGTTACTAAAACACTTGGTGTGTGTTTCTCCTTTAATTTGTCACCCATCTGTATGTATAATATATACAGTACTGTTTAAATGTCTTAGACACCCATTTTATTTTTTCGACAAAAATTTGACATTTTGAGATGGAAACAGTTTCGATTTTAGACTATTCTCAACAAAAACTTCAAATGTAACAGAAAATTATTTGTATGTTTGTAAAAAAAAAAAAAACAAAACAAATATGGACTTTTAGTTTATGACTGTTTCTTTATAGTCTTTTTTTTTTTTTTTACATAGAAATGTTTGCGTTATTGTTGAAGGCATCTTTGTTTTACAGATTTTTAAAAAATTTTTTGCATGTGCCTAAGACTTCTGCTCAGTACTGTATATTTAAACCCTTTGTAAACCAATCAACTGTCCAAAGGTGTGTGCAATCCAGCCCAAAAATCAAACGAAATATTTCTAAAATATATTGAGCAAATTTCTATATATAATATAATCTTAATTCATGTGAACATTTTGCTTTCCATAAAGATAAAACAGTCCATATTTATAGCTTTAGCTCTATATCCACAACATCCATACATCTGCCCATTTATGCATGTAGACTTTTTTTTTTAAGCCTTTGGTGATGCTTTGTTGTCTGCTTTGGAACCTGAAAGGCCATTTTCTGTGTTGTCATTTCCTGAAGAGCTCACAAGGCACTCTTTACTGTAAATAAGAGAGAAAGAAAGAAAGAAAGAACAAGTGTTTGAGAATTTGTACATTGCAGTGTGGGAGAATAATCAAATCCAGAGAGTAATACTTAGTAAAAGTAAAAGGTTAAAAATTGCAGTAAAAATTCAGTGTAGAACAGAAAGTTTACAGAGAAAAGGACGTGTAAGCAAAGTGCCCACGAGGATGTAAGAGGTGAATCCTGTAGACATGTGAAACGACTGCTGATGAAATATTTGTCGTCATGACATGACATTCAAATACGTGGAAACAGAAATCCTTTGAACAATTCACTAGACGTGTACCCACACTGTTCCTGAGGCACACTGATGACATTTTTAACACCTGCTTACACAAGAGCTCCAGCTGTTCATTTCTTCTTTCTCCACATTTCTCCCAGCACTGGAGTATACATGAACCATCACACACCATGTCTCCTGCAGAACCTTTTTGGACATGGTAGTGAATTCATTAGATTCTTCTTTGGAAAGCACCGTCCGTTATAAAAATACACTAGTCTATACTTTACTCGCTCAGACTTTAGATTGAGAACAAAAGATCTGCTCCAGAAGAAGTGGAGGACTGTGGATGGTGGAAGAGTTTAATAATCGGAATATCACTCCTATCATTTGAGATGTTCCACTAATTTCTTGTTCTTTTTAATGCCGGTTGTTTTTAAAGCAATTATTCTTTATAATGCTTACGCCGAACACTTTGAGTTCACTTTTAAATTTCTATTTTAATCACAGGAGAGCAAATGTGTTTATAAAGAATGCAATCCTGGGTGCTTTCTGCCTCATGCCCAGTGTTTCCAGGATAAGCTCCAGACCCACAGTGACTGTGACGAGGTTAAATCACTTAATTAACTCATCGTATCCCATGCTAGAAAGAATTTCGAACGGACAAATTCAATCGGACTTACTTTTTCTCCTGGTTCTTGTTGAGGAAATGGATGACCACTGCCTTTATTACCATGACTACAATGATCAACCCAATAACTCCTCCAATCACGGATACAATGATTAGCGTCAATGTGTTGTCCACTTCCTTAACTGTTGCCAAAGTGACAAAAGAAAAATAAATTACACATTGAATTATCAACAATATTTGATAAAGTTTGCAATAGCAGAAATACTACAATGTGGACATAGATGCATAGTAACAGTAACTTTCACCAAAATAAACTAAATGTCCTTTCATCGTTAAAACATTTGGTAAAGAGCTCCTGATTGACACATTGGGCCAGATGTACATACAGTATGTGAATGTTTATATTATTTGCATTTAAATATATGACGCTTGTAAGGTTTAAACCCCTGGGAATATGCTCAACAATAGTGCTGTCAAAAATCTTGAGATTGAAAAAAAAAAAAGAAATGCACGATCAGTACCCAAGAAGTACTGTAAATGTGTTAATACTGAAGATTCTCCTGTCAGAACAAGTAAACAGTGTGCAGGGTATCAGTACACCGGATGTGCAATATTTTATGCATGTGGTTTTAGCCTAATGAAAAGAAAATGCTTTATACACAATAAGCTGCACATCCAGTAACTTTAAAAACATGTCAGTATCGAGTCTTGTTTGGTGGGTTGCCAAATCTGCATGACAAAAGCATCCCAATGGACACGCAGTATTAAAATACATATACTGTTAAACTAATCAAGTCAGAAAATGAATGCTGCGAAGTGTAACTCAATACATGGTTTTCTTCCCTTGCAATGAGAACATGACTTAATTGACAGTGACGATAAAGGAATCGTATCTTATTTCCTCAAACACAGAGAACACCTATTACAGAGTCAGTTTGACATACATGGCAGTCAGGTACATGCAGTTATAGTAGTTTATCCAAACAGACGATGAGGGTCAAAACGCGCAAAACACACACGGTTTGCTTTGCATCACAAAGCCTGGCCGATTCAAGTGGCAATAAAGACAATAGCTGTCTCCGAGTTGAAAAAATCCCTCGATCTCATTTGAGTAAAAAACAAAAAGAGCACTAGACTTTCCTGGAAATATTGAGCACCAAGAAATAGTAACCGTTCTTTTTCATCAAGCTCACTGGGCGCTAGCTGAAGGCAAAGTTTGCATCATGACAGACCACCAAACACATTGGATTCAAGCCCTATAACTTGGAAAATATGCTCCTGTGGATAATTCATCGCGGCATAACTCCAAATACAGTGATGTGAGATGTGAAATGAGAACAGAAACCCTGCTGTCTGATCCTACAGCGCTCACCGTGCCCAGCTGAATGGAGACACTCTTACAAGTTGGGGTTTCTGATGGCTGGGTAGAGAAGACTGTCAGCCTGCTTTGGAACAGTGACCCAAATATGTCAATACATGTTCCATTTCTTGTTGGCAGCATGTAATTGCTGAGATACAATATTATGGAGAAACTGATTAAAGGACAGTTCAGGGAAGCAAAGGTCCTGGACACACTGCACACTTGTGCAAAGAGTTGAGACCGTGAGTAAGACAAAAAAACGTCATCATTTGTGCAGATACAGTAACCTGTGTTAAATGTAAACTCCCAACCAATCCAGACCCCACTGTCCCAGCTGTGCTATTTGAACCAAGCCATAAGAACACACAGCTACAGCAGCAGGAAGAGGCTGACAGCAGATGTGGCCATATACAGTAGGAATCCCCTTGTATGGGTTCCCATAGGCAAACTTAATAAGCATGATGGAATTGTACAAACAAACAGATAGAAAGTCAGACACATATTTCCCTAGTACTGAAACCAGCTTATACGCAAGTCTAGGATGTCCAGACACCTGAACAGTTGAGATGAGCCGTCTGACAGAAAAACAACAAGGGATTGTGAAGAAAATTCTTTATATGGAGTTGACTCAAGTGTCCTGCACAGAGCCTTCACCTCAACCCCACTGAACACCTTTGGGATGAACTGGAATGCAGACGGTGCCCCAAGCGTTTTTCCTCATACCAATGCCCAACCTCACTATGAAATGGCACAATTCCCTACTGGCAAGGGGTGGGGTGAACAAATCCATATAAAGGCCCAGAGATTTGGAAAGGAATATTCAACAAGCACATAGGGGTCTTGTTGACGTGGCCAACAGGTAGACCCCACATGTCAAAACTGAGAAGCGAGTGCGTCTTTCTTCCTTTATGCATTAAGAGTTTAAGGGATCTACTCCCTTAACAGCTGTCTTTGGAATCTATGCAACATGCCGAACTAAAATGGGTGACTGTTGCTAGCAGTCATTTCAGCAAACAGTGAGAGACCTGCATGCTCGGGATAATACGTTCGCCTTGCATGCACTGGTAGCCAGATGACTGTGGTCAAAGGTGACCTTGTGGTTGATCTGGGATTTCTGCCCAAGATCATATAACCAAATTTTGTTAATCTGTCAGTACACCTTGAAGTCTTTCATGAAGGTGAGCCTGTACAGCATTCCTTGCTGTTACCTGTGCAGACCCTACAGTACTCTTTAGACCAGGCAGTGGCCATCTGATCCTAAGATCATCTGCCACAGAGGAAAGACACAAGGGCTTCCTTGTCTAAGCAGAGACTGGCCTGTTCACTGGTAGATGTCTACATAATGGGCTATAGACAGGCTGAACACTCAGACCCTACTGTTACATAAAGAGCAACATCTCCTCCCCGTGGTCATTATTTAGAGTTGTATTGCACCAGGAAATACACACTGCAGCTACTTGGGTGTCATTATGTACTTTTACTGCTTATAATAATAATAATAATAATAATAATAATAATAATAATAATAATGATAATAATTAAACCAACTCTGCTATAACTATTAGCATTTTGACTAAAAATGGCTCAAAACAACCCACCAACCCAAATAGTATTCTGAAGGGTTTAAAAAGAGTCTTACGCTGGTCAACTACGATGAGGTTGAATACGGCACTGTCGTTTCGGTTCTTCTCTTTGGGGTTGCGGGCGAAGCAAGTGTACTTGCCCTTATCCTCGAAGGTGACGTTCCACAGCAGGACAGAAATGTTACTGTCCTTACTGGAGCCCACGAACATCACACGCTCATGGGTGATCATCACATGGGGCTCCAAACCCTCAGCTGGGATGACTCCCTCACAAAGCTGAAGGGAAAAGAATCTTTAGCAATATGTGGAGATGTAGGATCAGCTATGTAGAATACTTATATAGGTGATTTTGCTTTAAGAGAATATTCTCTGCTTTACATTTCATATATAGCTAACTTCAAACTTCTGTATGTTCCTGGACCAGGGTGATTTCCTGTGGAAATGTCCATGTGTTTGTTTTCTTGCCAAGTAATAATAGCAAAGTCATGACCCCCACATGGGTAGCCTATAACACTACAATCATCCTCTTTCATATTCTTGTGTTTCCAAGGAATTGAGAGATGTAAATATGATAGCATAGCATAGCACTATAATAATTTGTTTCATGCTCATAAGTGTGCTAATGCATTTAACTACTTAACTTATGACTGTACTTGTTATGTTTAGCTGTGTCTTCAGAACAAGCACATGGCTTATTGTTTGTGTGGACATGTATGACTAACAGATGTAAAATATCCAGAAAATAAACAATATTAGCTAGTATTTCACTTGCTAATTAGCCAATTATGTTAACTTCTGGAATCGGTGCTCATCTAACCTGGCATTACCAAGGAATATGGACTATATTAGATAAATATAGTCAGTTAACACAAACAAATCAGCAAAACTTGCATCAAATTAGCCGTAGTTCATGCCTTCTAGGGAGACAAGAGAGAGACCCTTGATTTTATACGAGTCTTTGGTTACTTCAGTAGCTTATCCATCTTCCAGTACACACTGATAGCATTAACTACATCGTGTAGCATAAGAAGGTCACCACAGATGACCAACTGGCACAACTCCTAATAAATTTTTTACACTGATGAACTTGATTGGATGATCTAAACTGACATGTACTGTAATTAATGGCTAGAAGAGAGTAGAAGTACTTTGAATGTCTAAACATAAAAGTAGAGATTTCTTAGAAATCGAATTAATGTAAGCGTACAAGTATTCAATTTCAATAACTGCCAAGCTTCTGTTTCTGGGCCCTTGAGCAAGGCCCTTAACCTAACCACAACTGATCAGATGTATAAATGAGAGAAACGTAAGTTTGCTCAGGATAAGGAGCACATTTTTTCCCACTCCCTTAACTTGGTTGTTTTCAATTTCCCTTTTTTAAAAACCTCATCAGCTCCCAAGGGCATTATTATTTTGGCCATCAACGAGTGAGGACCTTGAGCTTTTTCTTCAATCTCCTGTTGCTTTTCACTATGGGTGAATGCATACATTTTACTTGATTTCTGCAATCATCCCTATTGTTTTTATCATTATCATTATATGTCTAGTATGTAAGTGAGTGTTAGTAACTTATTCTTCTATTCCTTATATTTAATCCTGTGTGTGTGAGAGAGAGTGGCTTCCTCTATGTGTGTGTGAGAGTGTAACACTATTCTTTTTTGTTTACTTTCTCAGCTGGCCAGCGTCCTTTTCTCCTTCCTTCCTTCCAGGATACAGGCTTGGACCTAAACACACACTCTCAATTGGTGTACCTTTCAGCAGATCTGTCTCTGCTGGTTGAAGCCCTTGCTGCTGACCCTGGTGTTTCTGGTTTCCCACCCCCTCTGCGTTATCGGATAACACCTGCCAAGATATTTGTGGATGTTTATACTGGGAATCCTTCTGATGAAGACATGGCTATCTCTGGGGTAGACCCTGGCGTTAGCCCTGCGTCCGGTTCTCTCAGTCGGACGCCATATCCTTCCAGCAGCTCGGAGTATTCTCACGTTTATTCTCCTCGTTCACTGTATCCCTCATTCCTCTATGAGTTTTTCTCCCACGCGCCCTGTGACCTGACCTATGTTACCCTCCATCTGCAATATCTGCAATAACCACCCCATATTTTCCAGTGCTTGTCTCCCTTGTGTTTTATTTCTATGGGAATTTTCATCCAACAAATGCTGTAAATGTAAATTAATAATTCAATTGTATTGGAGTACAATTGCTCATTTATCTTCCAGCCATGGAAGTGTAGCATGGGTGCAGAGTAACTAATTTCATCATTTTGTGAGTTTATAATTTCATAGCTTGCAAATTTGTACAACTTTTTAAACTTTCCCAACCTCTTGTATCTTATCTAAGGATTTGTTGATAATAAACCTGGTTCTTCTCAAGATACAGAATATGTATTAATACCCAAATTGTTTGGGACCAAGAATCAATTCGACAAGCACTTAGAGTCTAGGCCTAACTACAACATAATGAAAATATAATGCTCCACCACCATACAAATGAAGCTTCGAGCATCGAAGACCTTAGTACTTAGATCTTAGTACAATGGCAGAGACAGAACCTGTACTTTCACTGGCTGCATCTCATTCTATAAACATGAGGGCCACCTTGGCAGAGAGTGCTGATAGGCCGTCATCAGAGCATTTGGAAGATCAGACTGTGACTCAGCAGAGGCAGTTAATGTACAGTTGGGTAGTATTAAGGCTGTATTTTCAAACTAAACTAAAGCTGTATCTTCCACTGAACACTACTGATCAAATGTCTAATCCATTTTGTAGTATGTGCATTGTACGCTAACCCCATGGATCAGTCTGACCGATGTTGGCAATACTGACTGATGCGAGGGGTGAACAAACACGATAGGTGATTTAACTGGAGTAACCTATCAGTTCAGAGCCCTTTGGATTACAAGACCTGAACCCCACAGTGTACTCTGTCCACTTCTGTACTCCCTGTGACATCAGGCATTACCCAAACTCCATCATTTAAATGTGCACTATTGTATTTGGCTTGATCCACAACAGTGATGAGAAAAGCTACAGGAATGAGATCTTCTTGTGGACTAATAATGCACTAAGACCAACTTCAGGAAGATTATGGAACTTATTGTTGACTTCAGGAAGCTGAGAGTAGACCACTGACTCCTTCATCTCCACAAATGGAAGTGCTACAGAGAAAAACCACAGCTTAAAGTTCCTCTGGGTTCTCATAACTCATGGACCCTCCTCATTTCCACCCTCATCAAGAAAGCCCACCAACACCTTCACTTCCTCAGAAGGCTGGTTGCCAGGGTTCAGCAAATTTCCTTCCCATCTCTAAAACCACACAAAAGACCTGGACCAAAAGAATTCAGCAACTAGAAACATTTTCCTCAGCCACTGTGTGGCAAACATGTATTTCACACATTTCTCAACAGAAATATTGGCGTTATCTACTCCATAATCCTTTCCCTCTCTCGATCTTTGCAATATATCTTACAGTAGAAATGGCTCTTTACATTATAGACTTTCATCATAGACAAGGCATGTCTACACTTACAGTTTGACTTTTTCATGCAAATTCATTCAATTTCATTCTGATTGGCTACAAAACAAGATCTTGGTGGCCGAGGAGTATCTTTTAATCTAGCCCAATCTGGCAACGCTGTCATTAACTGTCATGTCCACTGCTCTTTGAAAGTGAAATTGTTCATAGAGGTAGCATGGGGCAGAGAAAATCCTGTATTTATGGACCTCTGTTACCATTTTTTTTTTTACCACTAGGTGCATTAATAACGTTATGGAAGCTAAGTGGGGCAGTTATTAATATTTGTTGAACAGCTGATATAAATGCTTCCCCACCCGACCCCTTAATGACGAGCCGCCACAGTGAATGAATGTGTGAATGTGTGTGTGTGTGGTTCCCTAACCCTAACCCACTGACATAGATGGGTCTTCCATGCCGCCTATTTGCTGTCCCAGCTACAAGGTTCACTATGAAGCAGCAAACCACACACCTCGAAATTATGGGTCCCCCTGGCCAACTAGCATATTTTCCAGGGCTTAGGTACACTCTTCATCTGCTGGTATGTGGGGAAGTGAAAGTTTTTTGTTATGTGAAAGACTGGGCATAAACCCTTGGAGGAATTTTGGAAGGTCGTCCACTTCTGGGAAGGTTCATTACTGTGCTTAGTTTTCCCATTTGGAGATAATGGCTCTCACTGTAGTTCTTTGGAATCCCAGAGCCTTTGAAATAGCTTTGTAAACCTTCCCAGACTGATGTATTTCAATCACCTTCTTCCTCATCATTTCTGGAATTTCTTTCTATTTTGGCATAGTGTGTTACTGGGTATGACCTTTTAACCAACTACATGTGGATGGAAAAACTTCTGTTTAAGTATTGATTTGATTGAACACGATTTGCAGAAATCTCTTACTGACTACAACCTAAACTATACCCTAAGTCTAACCCTAAAGCTTGTACCAATGAAAGAAGCTTAAGGAAGTTGCTATGCTGGCCATCACTATAGCCCGATGAATTAAATGTGCATTGAAAACTGGAGTTCAAACTCACTGTGGCCAAATCCAGCATTTCTGCCAAATATATTGATATTGATACCACATGATACTAATAAACTCAATTAATTAAAATTTTTATAATTTCTTTTATTAGCACTTTTATTATGATCACTTCGATGAAAGAGAATGGCCGAAGAACTAGTGTTTCTTAGCAGCGATCTTTTATAGGCCACCCATGTGGGGTCACGGTTTCAAGGTGATGAGAAGGAAACAAGCGGATTAGTTCAGAGGAAAACCACCCTGTTGGTCTTAGAACCACAGGCTTTCCTTATTCTCTCGGTCTTCTTTATATTACAGCTTTAAGGTACGACTAAGCAAAACTGGTGTACAGGTCTCACCATATCCATTGTCCCATTGCCATTATACTTCCAGTTGAAGTACAGGTTCTTGATGCCGATACAGCTACTGTAGATACAAGGTAAGAGTACAGAGCTGCCATTCATCACCTCAACACTGCCAGCCTTCCCCACTGATACTTCCAATGCCTGTGCACACCATACCCCTGAAAGAGAGTGTGAGAGAGAGAGAAAAAATATATTAGGACTTGTATATAGAGAGCTTAAATCAACAAATAAAGCACTCCTTTGCAAGTAGCACCACAAGTGGATAATTTGTGCATGGTTAGTAGAATACTAGCAGGTGATCAGAGGGACATACAATTGAAGATTCGTGACAACTGGCCAGTGCTAACTCTGTCCAATGCTTAGTGAAATCTGATTGGTAGATGGCATTCAACTTGATCAAATATGGAGAAATATTGATCCAATCGATATTGAGCCAATTTTCTTGATGTGCTGTATATGTGATATTAAACATATTAAAACGTTTAGTAGTGTAAAGCTGACTATTTCTCTGAGGGTAATGCTAAGAGGTCCAAATTGCAATTATGTTTGGCCAGATGCAAAGAATCCAGATAATTAAGTTTGACTTCCCTGACCAAAACCTCCTTTAAAGTGCTTACACTCGGGTACAGTGAAATATTTATGCCTAGAGAGAGAGAGAGAGAGAGAGAGAGAGAGAGAGAGAGAGAGACTTCGACATGCTAGCAGACACTTCAGACTCCCTGACACGCTTTCATATTTAAGGTATATTTCTGAAAAGTATTGTTTGCCATGTCAGCTGATGACGTCATTAACACGACTGCAGTAACAGTTTCAAACCAGGACGAGGAAGTTTAAGTGATGAACACAGAAGAGTGGACTGAAACACACAGTGAAACGTCCCAGTGCGGTTTCAGTAAATATACAGTAAGCACACTCAGAACGCGGCTCGACCAATCAGATTAGTGGAACTGTTCTATCATTCTTTTTGTTTTGTTTTTTTGTTTTATTTTGTTGTAGTAAATCATTTTTGTCTTGTGTTTTTATGTTGTGGCTGGAAAAAGATCTCAAATTACTCCCAGTACTTATAGATGCTAATCAAATCCAAAATAAAATAAGATGACCAGGTTTATTTCAGTGCAGGTACAGTGTGGACCTTCAGTTTCAGCTCATTTGCTGGACACTAGTCTACTTTCTAGTACAATGTTCATCTGAAATTCTTTCCAAAAGTGAAAGCTGTTGCTCTCAGAATACACTAAACTACACAGATTTATACTGTACGCATACAGGGGGCTGCGACTCATGACCTCTAGGTATTTCAAATATCCTTGCTAAGGCCCTGGTCTCTGCTGCCCCCTTAAGGTCAAGGGGTGAAATAAACCCTCATTTCAAGTCTCCAATTAGATTCAGTTCAGTGTTATGGGAAATGTTCATATGAAGACACTGAAGGAACAGACTGTCATCCTGGACCTCACAGCTACCTCAGTATTTTTGTTTATAATGTAAAATGTCCCTAATTTCTCCATCTGGGGATTAATAAAGTATTATCTTATCTTATCTAACTTAAGATTTCAATCCATTCTACTACTTCCACTATACCATGATAAATCATCTTTATCCTGTATACAGGACCTTACATGCATGTACGAGCTTTATAAGTGTG
The DNA here is from genome assembly GCA_024331685.1 of Stegophilus panzeri. NCBI lineage: Eukaryota > Metazoa > Chordata > Actinopteri > Siluriformes > Trichomycteridae > Stegophilus > Stegophilus panzeri. The sequence continues at coordinate 21,887,821 of JANDJT010000071.1, forward strand.
TGTGTGTGTGACTGTGGGAGAGAAGTGTCGATCAGACTGTACTGCATGCTAAGATCCACAGCAAGAACACAGATGAACATGACCCAGAATGTGTGGTAGAGACTTTTTACCCCAAATATGTGTTTATTAGGTCAAGTGTAAAGGTGAAAGGAAGAAGAGGGTAAACAGAA
>JANDJT010000071.1:21893484-21911202 GCA_024331685.1 Stegophilus panzeri
CCACCTCTGCGTATCGCCTCGGCCACCCCACGCCACCTCTGCGTATCGCCTCGGCCACCCCACGCCACCTCTGCGTAACACCTCGGCCACCCCACACTATGTCTGTTCAACACCTTGGTCAACTTCTACAGTGTCACTGAATTGTAATATGCTGTTTGTACTACTGTTAAATATTTAACATAATATTAACTGATTAAACTGATTAATAAATAGATTAATAAACATAAGAGTTCTGATTTAAAAAAAAAATACCCATATTACATTCATATAATTATATTAAATGGTTTTATATCATGTACAGTCTGGGCAGTTACTGGCTAGAGTGACTTGCACTTCATTACTGTGACTCTCTCTCGCTCACTCACTCTGTCTCTCTCTGACACTCTCTCTCTTACACTCACTCTTTCTCACTCACACTCTCACACTTTCTCTCTCTCTCTGTCACTCTTTCTCACTCACGCTTTCTCTCTCTCTGTTTGTTTGGGACCTATGAAATGACAGAAATCAGTCTTTGCTAACCTTCACAACCTCTCCACAAATGGTAGGGGAACTGAACTCTGTAACCAAATCAACCTTCACAGCAACAAGTAAACACACACGCTCTCCCAGACCCGAGCGGGTGTCCAGTTTTTTGCAAGCAGTGTAGAAATCATAGCGTTCTGGCAACAGCTCTAGCACCGACGAGAAGGGTAAGGTAGAGGACATAACAGCCAGAGGGGGGGAAAGAGAGAAGGAGAGGTACAGAGAGAGAAGAGGACATAAATGACAATAAAAAGCAAACCAGCAGGCTTACCAATCAGAAGGGTGATGACTATGCTAGCATGGACCCCATCACCAGATCTTGTGCTTCTGTGCAGGAACGGTCCTCTAGTCCTCGCCACCTCCATGTCCACTTTTCCATGCACACGTTTGTCCATCTGCCTGTTTTCTTGTTTGTCGGTCTGTCTTGCTTTCCTTTGGCTTAGTCCTCCAGTGCGTGTGTGTGTGAGAGACTTGGAAGTAAGGAATTCTTGGGTGGGATGGGGAAGAGCGAGGGGTGAGGTGGGACTGATAGCACAGTACGGAGAAGAAAAAAAGATGGGGTGGGGGTGAGTAGGGACCTTTCAGCTGGATAAGTCTTGCAGTGAATGCCTACCTCTTCTTTCTCCTTTGCAGTCGGATCCAGAGAGAGAGAGGGAGAGAGAGAGAGAGAGAAAGGCAGCGTTTTGCAGCCTCTGTGCAAATAGCAGGATGGATTCAAAGAGAGCAGATAAAAAAGACCACTGGCTCGCACTCACCGGGTGAAAACCGCTGAACAGATGAACCAGTCCGCATGTGGAGAGCGTCGAGTCTGCTTTTATTCATACGTAAATAGCAGCCGCACCGCACAGTGACAGAAAGAGCGACAGTGTGAGAAAGAGACGACACGGCTATCAGTCTTTACATTCAGTGTAGCTGCATGTAGGCAAGGTGGAGGAACTATGGACGCAGCAAGCACGTGCCTGTATCTATGGAGCAAAAAAAAAAGAAAAAAAAAAAAGAACCGTGAACGCTACCGCAGAAGCATGGGGTGGGGGGTGTGGAAGTACAGGGTCTTTTAACTTGATCACATCTCAGGAGAATCATAAACACTGCAGGCTTTAATATTATCATGTCACAGGTTACTCCTGCAGCCAGTTTCACAGACCATTAAATATTTCCTCGCTTTCTTTCCTTGTTTCTGTCTAGTTTACAATTCCACACACTGACTTTTCACACACACTGACATTCAGTCAATAATTTCTAGTTTCTTACCTTACTGTGCTTTTATTCGGTCACAATTCCCATCAATCGTTCAGTACGTTAGACATGGTACGGTACAGTATGGCCAATAACTACAGTTATTCTTCTTCCAAATGTTTTCCTGCAGGCTAGAACCCGTAGAGGTAAAGCTCCAAGGATCAGAATATCACGTCTCCTAAGCACGGCTATAGATAGCAAATGGGTTCTGTGCTCTCTTCTATCTCGTCTATTAATGTCTATGCACGGTATATAGATCACATCTTATGATATGTGAATAGCAATACACTGTAGTTGACTCTGATCATATACATGTACGAATATATATACACACACATGGTATCCTGACAGCTGTCCCAATACAAGCCCCAAGCTAAGCTATAGAGAATGCAGATGAAGGTATTATATTCTCTGTTCCCAGACTGCAACACTCTCCTGATCCTCTGGAGAGACCATCTGGCTTCAGCAATGCAAAGTGATCAAAAAGACATGTGAAAACAGCAGCCCAGTGAATCAAGGTGTCACTCTTTAATTGACAGAATGCACACGAGGGACAACGTACACATCATGTCCGAAGAATTACGGATGCGGTCTCAATGTCATCTAGAGTGTATTGCTAGTCAAATAATGCACAACTCGATCCAGATGAACTAACTAATGTGCTTTCAGGTCAGTACGCAATGGAAATGCCACTGATCTTTAGATATAGTTTATATAAAAGATATCTGGAGTATCTTCACTGGAGTTAAGCTGCATTTGCGTCACAGAAGAAGATCGAAGCCTCCGGAGACACCATGCCGCACTGCTGAGTGTGCAACCATGCATGCAAAGACAACAGTGCAGTGATAATGAATATATAAATATATACATGCTCAAGACAAGGTTCGACGTATAATAGGAATGATAATTGATTCTTTTCTAACTAGGCTTAGATATAGCAGTCTAGCATATGCAATGTCTGTAGCCCAGTTATGTCAGAGATGTGCGTGTGTGTAATAAATCTGACTAAAACACGCTGAACTCATTCTTGGGATGGTGATTTGATGAACCAGGCTCTATATCTACTGTGCTACAAAAATAGACACGCAAACACATTTATCGCTTGAGTTTGTGCCAATGTGACCTTGATATGGAATAACATATCAAATGTGTGTGCGTGCGTGTGCGTGTGTGTTACGTCTCTACACGGATATACGACAGGAATGGAGAGAGTTAGGGGTACGACGGTAGTACAAGTACAAGGATTTATTTTAAGGACCTTCAAATCATTAGACAAATGAAGAGCTTCTGAATGTAAAACTTTAACCTGTATATGAGGAATCGATTCAGAAATTCTAAACATTTCTACAGAAAGGAAAGACATCAAAGTATAACATGAGGAAGAGGAAGGACAAATATATAACATCATAAGGAATAAAGTACAGGTAATGTACTGTACTGGCAAGAGGAACGTGATGCAAATCCTGAAAAAGATGAGGGAATGTCTGCATTTAAGTGCATCCTATAGGTTTAAGATATTTCTCTCTCTTTGTCTGACCTTCAATCCAGTTATCCCATCTCTCTCTCTCTCTCTCTCTCTCTCTCTGTCTCTCTCTCTCGCTCTCTCCCTCCCTCTTTTTACCCCCTCTCCTGTTTCCCGTTCTCCCTCTTCCCTTCACTAAGCTAAGCGCATTCAGCACAGAACACAAGGCCTGAGAGAGAATATGACTAGACAGATTAGTCTCCTTCATTTCATTCATGTGAGAATTTAGAAAAAGAAGTTTGAAGGAAAATAATTGTGATTATACAATTTGCATTTTAAAATAAATAAATAAATAAATCAACAAATCTCCTGGATTCAGCAAAAGTAAGTAAACATTTTTTTCCCCTCTAATGGCTGTATGTGCATGCATAAAATATTCATGTATAAAAAAAAAAAAAAAAAAAAAAAACACCTTTTAAAAATATCTGTATGTAATTATAAAAAAAATGCCAGTAACAAGGAACGAGATCAATAAAATACAAATGAAAGAAGTATAAACTCTTTTGAGACTAATTCGGGTTGGCTTGATCCTTTTTATGATGTTTTAAAACTTTTTTGGTAGAATCTGGTTTAAATTAGCATGAAATGACCGAAAAAATGTAAGTTCATAATAGTGCATTTTTAAAAAAAAAATGAGCACAACACTTTGTTGTTATTATTATTATTATTATTATTATTATTATTATTATGGATCTTGTTCTGTTGTACATTGTGCATTCATTCAAAAGTTCGACTCTTTAGAAACAAGGAACAGTCATTCAAAGCCAGCTTGTTATTCCATAATTAGAATTATTGGATTAAATTCAGAGGATATGTTCAAATAGCTTGAGAAAGGCACATTTGCTGTTTCGAACCAGTCCGGTCTTTAAACGTAGTTTTCTTACCAAACGAGAGTTATTCAGTTTGCACCCAAGCTTTGCAGGATTTGCAGGATGTTCTTGTTATCTGTATGAGACGTCTCCGGTTGCGTTTGCTCATCAATATGTTCATCATTTTGATAGAAGTGGCTTATCGCACTGCAGTAGTTTTGCCCCTTTGACCCATCTGTCACCTCTTCACTGCACAACCTATATAACACCACCTGACCTAGATACCACAACTGCTCCAGATTGGTGCTATCAGATATAGTATGCATTCTTTGTTATTTGCATTTGAACAAATAACAGACCTTTTTCTAAGAAAATATGGAGGTTATACTGATTTTGTTCTAGCTTGAACGAATGATTATGTTCTCTATTCCTTTAAGTACATCTGTCCATATGGATATGCATATCATTTTCTGTAACAGCTGTATCCTGGTCAGGGTTGCAGCGGATCCATAACCTACTCTGGGAACACTGGGAACACTGGGCACGAGGCAACCGTGTATATTTTTATTAGTATGTCTTAGATGGGAAAATGGTCTGGATGTGGATATTTCAAATCTAAACCATAATAAGCAGAGATCTTATCAGTTAAATACGCAAACATTCATTAGTTACAGTGCTGTTAGAGTCATTTCACCCACACACACACACACACACACACACACACACAATAGACTGTATATAAAATAAAGACAAAGACTGACTAAATATTAATCAATTCTACTACTACTAATAATAATAATAATACTAATAATGAGGCAACAAAATAAAATGCACAACAGCAGAATACTTTACTTTATAGTTTATTTTAATTCTGTCTAGTGTACATTTTGCCCGATGCAAAAGCAATGACCCACATTAACTTAACAAAATCTGTGATCCACCTGACATTTACTTCTCATTCAGTTTAAATTTATGCAGGGCTATGCAGTACATAATGACAAATCTTATACAATATACATACAATACCTGCAACATCACATTCACATTAGCACTGGAAAAAAAAAAAAAAAGATTGGAACAATCAAAGATGTGCAATATATTCAAACCATGCATTATATGGTTTTTAAGGGACTTCTTTTATACAGCTGTGTATCATATCTCTACTGCGTTACGTAATCATGCTGGTCATTCATTCATTCAGGTGAGCATTAGGCGTGTGAATATTGAGTAAATTTAAGGCTGCATTCCCTCCGTACTGCGTTCAAAAATCAGGTGCGTTTCTGTAAACCCCTCAAGCTGCACTGTGATCTTTTATTGGTTTAGTCAAGATCCTAATCACACACTGTGCATTTAGAAATGACATTGAAAACGAATCAAAATCCATAAATGATTAAAGAAAGCATTAAACGTTTACGAAAATATGGTTCAATATCAAGAAAGTAATACATTTAAAGGATAATGCAGATGAATGTGACGAATGGAGTGTGAAGGTCATTTTGAATTGAGGATCGTAACCTGAACGACCGTAGTGCCGCTTGCAATACAATACAATCCTGTGTTAATAAATGCTGTATTTTAATGAGTCCAAAGAATAAAGAACGAGTCCAATGTTGGCATTTGCCATAAGAGTCATGCCAGTGCAAGGACATGGTGCATCTTTATAATGTAACCTGACACTCAACCATTTCACTGGAAAAGGTTTTTTAATTATATTATCTTTGTTTATTTGCAGTTTTTTTTGATGCATTGCTACCAAAAAATAGTTGTTTTTTTTTTTAATGGATTTGGTGTTTCAGCGTTTTGTAAATTTAGTAGACCTAAGAAAGATACAACTGTTTTAAGTAGTTTGCACTGGATTTTCCCCTTTTTACCCCTCTTACCCTGGAGAGGAGCAAAAATAAGGCGATTATGGGCGATACAGGTGTCTGTGATTTTGTAGGAACCATAGACGTTACATTAGCAAGCTAGCTATTCCCCCTCCCCCTGATCTTCACAAAGGTTTACAGGGTTAAAGTTCACCTAGATCAACTGCTACCACTACCTAATTCCTTTTTACATCTTGCTTTCTTTTCTATTCCAATTAACTGGCTTTTTTTCCCACCCGGTTTGTGGCCCTAACCAAGTGAAAGTGGTACCTATAAGAGAACGATGATTGTATACAATAATTATAATGAACGATTCTATTTAAACAATTGGAGACAGTGTTTAAAAAAGTATTATTCTCCAAAAAAAAAAAACCCCACTTTTGCTGCCTCTGACAGTCTATTGTTATCTCGGGGAGTTTTTCCTGGGACAATATCTATTGTTAAAAGTTGTTCTATTGTTATAAAATTTTGTAATTATATACTGTATGTTGCCTTTGACCAAATATAAGGATGAAGACATAATATTGCTGTTATCCATTACCACTAGCTTGAATGCATAAGTCTGTTCTATTTGACCCGTCCTAACTGTCAGGGGTAGTGAGAATCACCTGGGTATCTTCCACCTTCCAAAAAAGTCACGATGTAAGGTATGATGCAGTTTTTTTGCAATAAATACTAGCCATACAGCCATCTTTCTCTTTATTATTCTCACCTCGTACACTGTGTATGCAGCTATCAGCTTCCCTGTCTTTCAAAGCTGAAGATGGGCTCCTCTATTCTCCTTGGCTCTTCTAGCACAGTCAGTGTATTTTATATACTGTGAAAGCCTTTTCCAGGTGCTTGATGTGTTGTTTCCCAGCACTAATCTCTCATTTCTACTACTGGGTTGAACTAGTTTTCTCTTACTATACCATGTGCTGTTGACAGCTGGGCCTGATAAGTTAAGTTCTCTCGTATCTGCACTTGGACCGTTTTTGCAACCTAAAGCAAAAAAAAACCAAAACCCAAGTGCTAATCTTTCAGCATAACAAGAAGCCCAGAAAGCATTCTGAGTGAATTTTGAGGTCAGTTAATGGCTTCATGACAGACCTGACTAAAATGAATGGTTTTGGAGTTCTCAGAGCACAACTCTGACTGCTCAGATTGCTCAAAGAATAGTCATCATCTCCATTCCTCATTGGAACCCTAACCTTAACGCTAACCCAATGATGCTGTATCTACACCCACATCAGGAGTTTCTCCTAGGCTCATGACCTAGCAGTTAAACCGCCATATGACTCAAAAATTAGCCATAGCAGTCTCCAAATTAGCCATAGCACTCACTCTTCAAATGGCAGTGGTCCAAGTGGGATTGGATTCTGCCATACAATCAGTGACACTGAATGCGCTCTTTTGCATGGCAGAATTCAGAGTACAAGGGTTTTATTGAGAGCTTTAAAGAACAGTTCAAGCTTTGTGGCACCTGGTAAATGTGATGAGAATAATCTGCTCTGTGGTTAGCATAATCCATACAAAACATTGCCAACTACAATATCAGATCAGCACGTACTGATGATGATGATGATGCAGGAATACATATGCCCAGTCCCTAACCTTTTGAGACCCCAGGGCCTTGTTGGCATCAGACCCACAAAAGGTTGTTGCTATGACCCAAGAATTTCCATTTCTCTTGGCCAGAGACACAAATGAAAAGGTGGACCTCACTGTTCAGAAAAAGAATGGCGATTTCCATCCAATTCGAGACTGGTTCCTAAAGATCATCCCTTTTATGCATGATATGGTGGTCAAATTGGTTCTGAAAGAGTGGCACAAGCTCTACTTTGCTAGAGATTCAAAGCTTTTCTAAGGAAAGGGGTCTGCTGAGCAGAGATGCTCCATCAGAGTGGGTCACCACAGATGCTTCCGTTACAGGCTTGGGGGCAGTGTGGAGCCACAAGGGCATAGCGGCATGTGGTACCCTGATGTAAGACCAGAACACATCAACTAGCTAGGATTGAGAGTGGGCAATCTGACCTTCAAGTTCTCTTTACCCATTCTGAGACACTTCCAGGTGTTGGTTAACTCATGTTGAGTGGAAGAAGGTTTTGAAAGGGTTGTAATACAAGTATTTCAAGCTTATGATGATGTTTCTAGAAAGATGGGACCCAGCTGGATTGTAGTGGAATCACCTCATTATGAGTCCCGTTAGGCCCCTCCTTTTGAGCAGCCAAAGAAGAATGTTATTGGTTGCCCATTGTGTGGTGGACGTCACCACGGTCTATAGACAGGCTGGATACCCGGCCCGAAATGTGATATGCCAAACTATGAGGAGCATCTATGAGGTATCCTGCCATGCAATTCTTCCTAGTTCTACAAGGTTAACCTAGTTCCCAGTGGTGTGAATATGGCGGTCATCTTCAAACACCTTTCCATTAAGGCACATCAGGTTCCTCATTATATTGTGGCTAGCGTAAGTTATACAGGTGATTCTCAATTCCGCTGGTGGTTAAGAGGGGTGAATAAGGCTAGTAACATATGTGCCTGTAGGTAACCTCCATAACAACAATCTGTCTGGAAGAAAGTCTATCTGAAAGCAACCCACATTATGCAGTGCCTGAACTTCTTGCTACATTGTGACTAATACAACTAAAATTGATGTTTGGTTTTAAGTTTAGTCATATTATAAGCTTTCGGCCAATAATTCAGAAACAAGTAGAATACTTGCAGAAGTATTATTTGCAATAACTAGAAAAAAACTAATATATAAAAATAAATCATCCAGCTCAAAGTATAACTCATTTATTTATATATGTTATTCATTTTAAATATATATTTTCGCTCATTTCTATAATAGGTGCTAAAGAGTTGTGGACTACATCAAGCTTCCTATGTCAAGTCAAGCCTTATTGTCATTCCTTCTCAACACAGCACAGTTTTTAGGGAATATTTACAACATGCAATGGATACAAAACATGCCAGTAACCACTATTCAGTACTAAAGTCAGTAGTAAGCTAGGAAATATTTCTTGATATGGAAATGAGAATGTTTTATTGTTTATGTTTTACTACCAAACTATGTACTAAGGAGTGTATTTTACTTTAAACTGCATGTAGAGCAAGCAGCGTGGTGTATTAGATTATCATACTTTTGAATGGCTAAGTTATTAATATAGATAACCAATAATATTGTTTTCTACAAAAATTATAGTGGAAATACCTTGAATATAGACAGATTTGTCTAGCATTTCCTATTATAATATCACAACAAACCAAATATAAGATTATTAAAAATATTTTTAGCCATGTTTATTAATTTCAAGCTTGAAATAGTCTTGTATTATTGCCAGACAATTGAACACATTTTTAGCATTTATTTCTAGACAGAAATGAAATGCTCTGCCAACAGAATAAGAACCTTTAAAGCTTGAAAGTCTAGAAATAGGTTTATTAATAATATTATATTTGCTCTGCTGTAATCTTATAATAGGAAATACTAGATAAATTTGAGCGTACTTAAGATCTTCTCACTTGCTAAGATGACATTTTTGCAGTGTGCTGTTACTTACATAAGAAGTAGCTACATATGTTTTTTCTACATTGGTGATGCTAATAGTTTAGAAAAGAATTAGAAACTAATATTAGTCTCAGGCCACTTCCAAGTGAACTCTAGTGTGGTTCGATTAGAGTGAAAAGACAATTTGGACCCTGTTTACAAGACATATTTTTATGCATTAAATAACTTTTACTCTGTGCACTTAAAAATGACTCCATGTATTTGTTTGATTGTTTGTTTCATTTGATTATCTGAAAACAATATAGTAGTGTCGTATATATATATATATATATATATATATATATATATATATTACAAATAATGTAATAGTTTAGAAAAAAAATAAGAAAAATACTCAAGGAATGTTCGACAATACTGTTCACAAATACATTCAAGCATACTATATATATATAATTTTTAATCTAAATATATTAGAACATGTTCTATCTCAGCAATTTTCCCTGAATGACAATTTAATGTCATTATATGAAGACCAAATAGGAAAAAAAAAAGTCAGAATTACTTGTTCAACATACTGCTGCTAAAATACCATTCTGGGGTGCGTTTCTCGAAAAGTTTCCTAATGTGTAAGGTTCCTAAAGTAGTTTGTTCACTTCATCTTAAGAATGCTCTTTAATTGTTGTGTGGTCATAGAGCTAGGTTGTCTTTTTTGGTCAGCAGTCTGCCAGCTTATGATGGTCACCCTAGATTAAATTTGCTGGTCAGTGGTCTACCAAATGGTAAATGGTCTGCACTTATAAAGCGCTTTTATCCAAAGCACTTTGCATTGTGTCTCATTCACCCATTCACACACACACTCACACACCAATGGTAGCAGAGCTGCCATGCAAGGCGCTAACTTGCCATCAGGAGCAACTTGGGGTTCAGTGTCTTGCCCAAGGACACTTCGGTATGTGGAGTCACGTAGCCAACCCTACGATTAGTGGACAACCCGCTCTACCACTTGAGCCACAGTTGCCCCGCCCTACCAACTTACAATGGTCATCTTAGCCAATCTTTACTGTTTTAGCTGGTCTAATAATATAAAATAACTCTTTAGTGGTCTTTGCTGGTCATTCGTCTACCGGCTCACGTTAACAAACACATCAATCTCTTGCAGAAAGTAGGTTTTATTTCTCCTTCAACTCTGGAACAGCCTCTCTTTCCAACATGCCAAAATCACCTTCTTGAGTCAGACGTGCCTTCAACCCACAGGAGCCATGCCTCATTGTCCATGCTGCCATTCGGTAGCTTGATCAGAATAATCAGTACACTGATAATTGGTCATTCTTTCACAGTCTATAAGGACACCCCACTTAGTGACCTAACACCATTCCTTCACTATCACACTAGCTCAAGTCTCAGCTTTCATCCTTCCACTATACAAGTCCATCTGGCTGCACTTAACCCCAAGAAGCTCTTTAATTGGATCCTGTCACACCTCCTCCAACGATTTTCCGATCACACTTCTAGATCAGTACATCTCCATGGGCTCATCTCCTAGACACACTACAGCTACATCAAGACCAAGATACAGGGCCGGGGAACTGACTCTCATAATCCAGCATGCATCGATTTAACAATTTAGCACAGATAAGAAGCTGATCAGAACTCTAATCTAAACCTAAAGTTCTCCCCACTCCCTCAATCTTAACAAGAAGTTAAGATCTTATTTAACTCGCAAAATGAAGTTAGAAAAAAAACTGAAGCTTGGAAGAAGGACCACACATAAACCTATAACTTCTTCTTAATTAAATTCCTAGAAATTCCCATCCCTGTCTTTTTCCATTTCAGTAGTTGAGGGCGTGTTCTTCACCCGTAAAATAGATCTTTTAGTGTCTGACATTTTGCAGTTATGTTAATACAATATTGTGCTAACATATTTGAATTAATTATGCTTAATAATCATTTTGTCCAATTTGTCTGACCATGAAAGATGTGGTATAATCTGACAAACGTAAAATTCTCACACAGGATTTATTACATGATTTGTTCTACATCAGACTTTTGTTAATTCGCAACTTGTCCCAGTTGTTAACTAACATTTCAAAGTAAAATAACCTTACTTAAACATACTTACAATTACCTCAGACTAGTGAACAAATGCTAATGTACGGTAAATTACCTCAGACTAGAGTAGCTAATGAATACTAATATTAAAAAAATACCTAGCTAGCAAATGCTAATGTAAATTACAGCAGATTAGCGAGCTAATGCTGACCTAAAATACCATCGATTAGCTTTGGAATGCTAACGTACATGATGTCAGATTAGGTAGCGAATTCTAACATAATTTACAACAGACAAGCTAGTGAATTCTGTGCTAAATTTTAACGACGAATGCTAAATGAAATGAGCTCCCGCGGCTAATTGCTTACTTAAATGAGATCAAACATCGTTAAAATTTTACCTTTTTCACAAATGACATTTATTAAAGTTTTAAAGTACATCAATAACTAAGTGATATCCATAAATGTCTATTAATTTCTATACTAACATTATAATATTTGCACTGTTTCGGTTGCTGATCCGTCGTTAGAGTTAGAGATCTTCACTGTGAATCCAAAGTCTAGCAGCTTGTGTTGCTTTAAGTATCCGTTAACAAAGTTCTTCAAGAAACACACCCTCCATTAGTACAGAAGGAGCAAAACACATTTAGACCACAAAAGCAAAGTGGCTTTTTTTGGAATGTTGCTGTACTCATAAGTACATTTGGCTCTCAAAGAGAAAGAGGGCTTTTTTGTTTTTGTTGTTTTTTTTGTTTTTTTTTGCATCAGACGAGAAATACAAATAAAGTCGGCAGAATCATCTATAAAAATCAAACTACTACCAATTAGGCAATAGTAGGAATAGTGTGCTTTACCTTTAACAATAGTCACGTTGTGAATATACTGGCAGTGGTTGGAAGACACTAAACAAAAAATAATTTTAAAAGTGGTGCGCTTCCTATAAATACTGTGTGGAAGATTCTAAGAGTTACACTGAAGAGAGAATAGAAACCTGATCTGAAGTGTTACACTGGCTCACTTGGAATGTATAGCAGGTATAGCAACTGAGTTTTCCGGGGGGGGGGAGTAAAAATCCGATTTTTTATTGTCTGCACAAATGTGGAAAGATCCATACCAAGGAAAGTACTGCAGAGACAGCATGATGGCTCAAGCATTTCTGGAAGAAAAAAAAGAAAGATTAGAGATTAGACAAGTGATTTACGCGAGGTATTTATCACCGTTTGAAGAGAACGGAACAAAACTGAAGAACTATGTAATAATAAATTATTTGTGTGTTTCTTATTAATGCTTCATGTTTCTAGATTTGAACCTAAGAAGGCTGAGGAGCATCAGAACGCGCCACGACGCTTATGAGTAAAAGTGAGTTTTGAAATATCAGAAATGTTCCTTTGTACAGAACAATTTTCACACTTGTGTTATAATTACTCTTATAGTTATTCTTTCTACAACCTCGTAATGGTTATGTCTACAAATACGACACTACCATTCCAGCAAGTTAATCACAACTGGGCTCAGATGTTGTGGATGTTCTAATGTTACAGAAGCAGTGTGTGAGTGTGTGTGAGTGTGTGTGTGTGTGTGTGTGTGTGTGTTGTTTCCCTATATATTAACATGCAGTTATAAGCTAGACGTTTACCTGCATGTGAAGGGTGGGGCTCAACCAAAGTTTAGGTCCTTCAGGTCATAGGCATGTTAAATTTGTCTGTTTCATTGAAAGCAAAAAACAAAAATAAAGTTCATTATGAATAATGTCATTAATATAGTTGACATTTTGCAAAATGCAGAGATTTTTGCTACCTGTGAGCATTGTTTATGATGTGGTTTGTCCCAAAAATATCCACCATACATAGGGGAAATTAACACTTTTTAGCAAAAGGACTTAAAATTTATATATTTAGTTTATATTATCTAATATTTTTTATATACATACACACACACACACACACACACACACACACATATATATAATTTCTTTTCAGATAGCCCTTAAGAACGCCTTTGACGAAAGAAGAAAGTATTGAAATCGTTCTCATGGCTGATTATTTGCGTAACACCAGATGTATTTATCATGAGTGTGAGAGACTATATAAGTATGTTTATAAAGAAATGGAGATCATTTAGAGGATGTTTTGTAAATAAAGTTACATTTTGCTAAAAATAAATAAATAAATGAGGGGTTAAATTCCGCCATATATATTAGAGAGAGAGAGAGAGAGACAGATTTCTGGGACACCCTGTAGAAAGATATTTTTATGTTTCTATATTTTAAGTTTATACAGTGCTGGTGGAAGTTTCCTGATTCACGCCATTCGTACGATCTTCATGAGGCGAATTTGGTGCGTTAGAAAAAAAAAACCCATACAGACTCGGACTCAGGCACAGCTTAAGTGTTGGGATTGATGATGTTAATTTACTACATCGTTCAAATTGCAGCTGTGTATCCCATTAGAACATAACGGGGGGGGGGGATGACGACAACAACAACAACAACAACAACAACAACAGTTCTCACTTGGTTCCTTCTTCTGTGCCTCCATCTCCATCTGTTTTCCCCTCCTCCTCCATCTTCTGTTCATCAGAGATGAGCTCCTGTTTCTTATGTCTGCGTACACACTTGATGATCACCATGGTGAGGATCACCAGAGCCAGCATCCCTCCTACAGACGCTCCGACTGCCACCGCGATGGTCGAGTCTCTGGGAGGGGGCACTGCACACAAATCACCGAGTACCTTCATTAGGATCGAGATCATTAGGAACACACTAGGTAGTGTAGAGGCATTCCTCACAAACTCCAGTCAAGTACGAAATAAAACACGACAGGGCACGTGGAGAGCTTTTACCTGTAACCCAGAGCAGCACATGCCCAAGTTTTTATTCCTCTTACACCACAGCGATTTGCCCACAATTCCGTTTTTTTTTTAATTAATTAAATAATGACAGTTTATATGATTTTTTAAAAAAAAATTTTAACATTGAAATGTTGTGAAATGCCTGAGGCAAGTTACTTCCTGTTATCACTCATGTTATAGCGGTTATAAACAATCATCCCAGAAAGTCCTCAACACGCTCCTGTGGATGAAACCCAGCTGCCCGTTAAGTACTGACACTAAGTACTGAGACTCCCTGCCTAAAAGTGACCTATTCTCCTAACAGAAAACACAATATAAATGATTAGAAGTTTTTATCTGTTAAATAACAGTACATTTTTAAAATCCATTTATTATTATTCTTTAAATTAATTCAGTATTATTTACTCTTATTCTCCGGCCCAGTATTAGCGGCTCCGGCTCCACTGCGACTCTGACCAGGATAAAGTGGTTACTGAAAGTGAGTGAGTGAGATTTTTATTACGTTTCTATAAAAATATATGTCATTTGTTATCTCTACAGTCCGTACGGGATTTCGCGGAGTTTTATTTGTGATTGTCGCGGCCAAAAATGCTCGATTTTGCTGAGGCTTTTTTCAAAATTTGCGATTCGACTTGGCGTTTTTGTGCTTTATTGCGGAAAACTAGTGCTAGGGTTAGGATTAGGCAAATTGGCGAAATTGCAATTGCACAAAATTGGTCTGCACACTCTTTCACAGTGCTGTTTGTTGGTAAACAAGACCTTTTAGCTGTACTCATGTTCGCGGCACGTGAATCTAAGAGGACTTTGGCTGAACGCGCCTCGTGATGACGTCACATGACGCGTCTCTGCGGAAAATCTGTGGTAATTTTGAATGAATTGCAGCTCCTCAGAACATTGTGTAGTTTGCTTGACTTTGCGTTCATTTCTGCGATGGCAAAACCATGAAAGCCTGGAGGGACTGATTACAGAATTCATTAATATTTTGCATCACTTACTTTTTCTAATTTAATAAAGAAAAAGTAATACAATTTTACTCTCACTGTGAATTTTTGAAAGCTGATTCAGTCACTCTGTAACTGGATGGAAAACTGGTGCAGATTGTAAAGTAAATCTGTGTATTTTTTTTGTTGATATTTTCACTTATTTAAAAGACGTTCGCGTTAAGGTTAAAATCAAGTGCTCCATTTAACAGCAGCGAATTTTGGAACTGCTTTCGCGTTCTGCTTTCGCAGTGGTGTGATTTACACTTACACTCGGTGAGTACAGACAGCTGGATACTGCCATGGCCCTCGACACGATCAGGAGGATTGCGTACAGAACATTTATAGATCCCCTCGTCTGACAGCTGCACGTCTGAGATGGTAATGGAAAGGTCATTTTTGTCCAGGTTTCCAGCAAACTTTACCCTGTCCCCAAAACGGTCCGTCCTCAAAGGAGTTATTCTGTTCTTAAAGGTCATAAACTACAGAAAGAGATAAAAAAAAACCCAAAAAAACAAATAGTTCAATCAAACAGAAAAATCAGAATAGCACACATACTCTCAAGCCTTTCAAGAGACCTTTCAAGCCTAACTGAGCAAATAATAAAGGAGCATGCGGTTTAGGGTTGTTGGTTGGGTTTTTAGTTTTTTGGACTTTATTGAGCGCTGCTAAACATCTAGACAGTTAAAAGTAAATGATCCTTGATGCAGTAATAAACAGCCCTCAATACACACATCCACAATATGAACATGAGAAATGAATAGACTTGATGTTCTCCTCACCATCTCCTCTGTATCATTTTTGGTCTCCTGGTAGGTCCAGTTCATAGCAAATTTGCTGATGTCCAGTTTGTAGCAGGACGTAAAGGTGCAGGAGATCTTTACCATGGTGCCATTCAGGGCATTAATCTGCTGTGCCACGAGCACTTCCATGGAGGACACAGAAGAGACTAAAACACAAACAATAACTCATTTGATTCCAATGACTCATTATCCACAGTAATGTTGTTGTTTTTTTACGCAGTTTGTCTTTAAAGACAAGCTTTTCTCTTTAACCCCCACCCAAAAAAAAAAGTGGTTTAGCAGAAAAGCCGATTACATTTTCCCCTTTGCAATGCGATGTAGAACGTGGCGGCTGTGGCTCAGGTGGTAGAGCGGGTTGTCCACTAATTGTAGGGTCGGTGGGTCGATTCCCGGCCCACATGACTCCACATGCCGAAGTGTCCTTGGGCAAGACACTGAACCCCAAGTTGCTCCTGACAGCAAGTTAGCGCCTTGCATGGCAGCTCTGGTATCATTGGTGTGTAAGTGAGTGTGTGTGTGAATGAATGGGTGAATGAGACACAGTGTAACGCGCTTTGGATAAAAGCGCTATATAAGTGCACCATTTACATAAGTGCAGACCAGAACTAAAACAAGAGACGACTCGTTGTACAAAAAGGGCAATCTAATTTACTGTTAATATATTAACGCTGTCTGTCGATGCAGAGACGTTCGTAGCCATGACAAACATGTCAATCACGTGATCACACTGAAGGTCTCAATTTAACAATAAGCCAGTGATAACCCACATTTATTTTATTCGAGTCAGCCTCTAAAATAGCAGGTTTTACAGCACGCCATATGATTTGCATGATGAACCAGGAGTAATATTCTGTAGTGACAGCGGCTGAAAGAGGGACAACGATTCTTTATTGCTCTTATTTCCTCTGCCGATAAAACAAAGACGAAATCTCTTTGCTGGGAGAATCTTTAAGTGTGATATTAATATTGAATATTGAATATTGACAAATTTATTTAGGATTTCCAATTATAAGATTACAATAAATCTAATACAAGATTAGTAAAATGCTTTCCAAGCTTGAAACAGTCTTGCTCTTTAAGCAGTTATTTCTAGAAAGAAAATGACTTGCTAACAGGTGATAAGAGGGTTTAAAACTTGACCCTATGAAAATAAAAATCTAGAAATCAAAGTCAAGTTACAGTGCGGATTCTGCTCGAACTCTGTAGAACACGGTTATAGTAGACACATTATTTATAAATCGCACAGATGAGGACGAGTTCCCCTTCGAGTCCGGTTCCTCTGGGAGGTTTTCCTCACCACTGTCGAATCTGGTTCGCTCAGAAGCGATAAATTAAAACGTTTATGTCCAGATTTCTGTCGAGCCATATACATAAATAACACTGAATAAAGTTTAAAAAAAAAAATGAAGTTAAGATTGCGCCAGTGAAAGTTCTCACACAGATGCCAAAGCTGTTATTATGAGCGTGATTACAGTCTGTAATTTTACCAGGCAGAAAAAGTGGATTCTTTAGACCATCTTCTGCTTCTTCCTAAAAATGATTCACTAGAGTCTTACACAAAACCAAGAACTGGATGGAAAGAACATGGAC
>JANDJT010000071.1:21926211-21936539 GCA_024331685.1 Stegophilus panzeri
TATATATACACACACACACACACACACACACACACACACACACATACTGTAGCCAGCCACTAGAGGGCCTCAGAGACGTTCCTGCTCCTGGCTTCACGTTTAAACCCCTGCTACAGCATCCATCTACACTGTATACACAGGCTTTGGTTCGATCCCTAGCAAAATAAGTGCGTTTCTAATGATATGTTCATTTTATTATTAAATAGAACTTTAGAAGAATACATAGAATTGTTTTAAATAATAAATTGGAAATGAAGAAATATAGTACATTTTAGACAGAGAGTAAATGGTCGAATTTAGCAAGCTTTATGATTTAGCTAATTATATTCATCATTAACATAAATTATGAAATGATTTAGACCCATGCATATTCTACATATATTTAGGCACATTCTTATGCCTACAAATATTTTTCCTATTGCACTTTATTAATGTAAACACTGTGTCACACGTCTCATGTCTCACACCTCCAAGAGAAACGTTATTTCATCTCACTGTATACTGCACACTGTATTAAAATAAAGATCTACATGACTTATTTGGGTCCGGGGGGCACCACCATCGTTTAGTATTTATATATTTGCAGAGGATTTTTCTATTGACTCGATAGCATGAATAAAAACAGCTGTTTACTCTGGCCCTTCGGTTTTCAACTGTAGATACACGCATACACGGAGCAGCACGGGCTTCAAAGACCTCCTACAACTATTCTGTGAGAAAGCTGTGGAAAGGTTCACAACAGGTGAGGGATATAAATAGATCTGAAGATACCCTGGAGCACTGTTACATCCATCGTTAAGACATCTGAGCATCCATCAAAACTAGATGACCAGGAAGGCAGACACTTGGTCAGAGAGGCCACCAGGAATGAAATGGGAACCTTGAAAGACCAATCGAATTTTATGGCCAACAGAGAAAGATGTACATCATACAACAATATTAAAAGATATTGTACAGTTTTGGCCTGTATGGGCGGGTGGCAAGAAGGCCATTTCTCAAAAAGTTCCATCTGGCGTCCTGTTGAAGTTTGCACAATGACACCTGAAGGATCCTGCAACAAACGGGCAGATGAAACCAAAGTAGAAAACAAATCGGGAGATTATTCTTCACACGTAATTAACGGTCCAGTTTGGGCGAATCTGTACCCATGGTAACCTCAGAGTTGTTCTTGGCTGACAGGAGAGGAACCTGATGTGGTCTTCTGCTGTTGTACCTCATCCACCTCAAGATGTTTTGTGCATGCTGAGATGCTTTTCTGCTCACCACGGTTGTAAAGACTGATTATACCATTATAAGCTTGTGCTGCTGCCACATAATTGGCTGATTAGATAGCTGCACAAATTTCCAGGTGGTACAGGTGTTCCTAATAAAATCAAACGATCTGTATGCAATCTGCATATAATCATGAACAGCAAGAAGCAGACAGCCACACCTGCAAAAACATCTGCTTTGGGACAATGTCCATTGTTAACAGCGCTATGCAAATAAAACTGAATAGAATTGAATTGAAAAACATTGTTCAACGGGTAAAAAAACGAAACCATTCAACTTTTCACAAGCTAGCATGAACTATTGATTGTGTAATTCAGCCTCCCGAAGCCATGTTACATTAGCGTCTGGTCTTTCAGCCGAGCCACACTCCCTGATGACCGCAGTATCAGTGAACTGCTCTTTGCATTATAAGCCACTTTGAGGGTATGATGGATTCACTGATGTCTATGCAGTCCAGAATGTCCAAGATGATATATTTGGTGAACGAGAGTATCCAGCAAGTCAAAAACTACCATCCATGTGGTGTACTGATTTGTGCTTGATTTCAGGACTGATGTAACCTGGAAAGGGGGAAGTCTGAGGTATTTGAGATCATACAGAAGTATGTTTGATGCACCACAAAGCTTCTGTAGAAATATTCACCATTAAACTTCTTGATGAATTAAAAGTACAGCTGTTTGATATACGAAATGTTAGTAACTATATCATATGTTTTCTTTGTCTTTTTCTCTCTCCCTTGCCACAAGATTTGCCAAGATGTTCATAAATGTCTCCTGACCGTCTCTATGTTTAGAATGAACATGTAAGCATTCATCTATTCATCTATTCAGCCATTTCTACTCCTGCTATTTTGTTTAATATCCAGTATTATATTTCATACACTCTAAAAACAAGTGTTCTGTGTTAAACACATTGTTTTTCATATCATAATGCCCCGGGGGCAGCCAAGTGAAAATGTGCCAAAGTGGAATAATACGAACATTTTCTCCAAGGAAATAAGTTTATCCTCAGTGATCATTGTGTATGGAATAGTTACAGTAATCAAAGCATTGTTTTAAAAAAAAAAAAAAAAACTCATTAACTAAGCATATACTATAATAATTGATATTCAATTTACTTTTTGCAAATTTCCAATGGGAAGAAAAAAAAAAAAAAAAAAAAAAACATCCTTGAAGGAACCTCAACAAATAAATGACCAAATATATGTAAAACTTCTATGGGGGTACCACAGTTGAGGTCAAAAGTTTACCCTTGATTCTTAATACTGTGTGGTGTTACCTGGATGATCAACAGCCGTGGATGTGAGAGTTCTTCACAAGTCCCTTGTTTGTCCTGAACAGTTCACCTACTCGCTGTTCTTCAGAAAAATCCTCCAGGTCCTACACATTCTATTCTTTTCCAGCATCTTCTGCACATTTCAGCCCTTTCCAGCAGTGTCTACATGATGTTCAGATCCGTCTTTTCACACTGAGGACCACCGAGGGACTCGTACACGACTATTACAAAAAGGTGCAAACATTCACTGATGCTCAAGAAGGCAACACGATGCGTTACGAGCCGTGTTCCTGTTTAACTTTACTGTATATACACAGTAGTGCAGCTAAACAGGATCACAGAGTCTCACACAGAGCCAGGTATCAAATTCTCCATTATGCTGTGCTGGGCATTTTGATGGAATGGTTTGGCTCGACTGGTCCCCTTAAAGCACACATTCACATAAAATGTGAAAACAAACGAGGGCTTTTGGAGAATATAAATATAAATATATAAAAACAGCCCAAATCATCCCATTTGCCCAGAGATTTTATTGTCTATTAATAACTGGCTAATAAAATAAAAGACTTATAATAGAGCAGACCTGACAACACTGAAGAAAAAGAATGTGTAGCCCCACCGCCTGAGTAAACGCAGTGAACAGTAAAACAAAAACAGAACAAAAAAAAAACAAAACATAACAGTACAATTTCAATATTGTTCTTTTACATATCGCTCGTCTAACGTCCCTCGTAGAAAACGAGAAACACTCCCACATGGCCGACTTCACTGTTGATCTGCTGCTCAAGCTGTTCGAGCATGTCTGAGAGCCGACCGGTCAATCGTTCCAGACTCATTTGTCAGTTTATTCATCTGTCTTTTTTTATTACAAAAAAATTAAATAACGAAAACAGCTGTGCTGTCACATTTCTGAGTGATACTTCCTTATTTCTTCCAACATACTCCGACGTGAACATGCGGAGCTCCTGCGCAAAATGTGTAAAGGGTGGAATGTCACAGTCATTTAAATTTTTTTTTTGGGGGGGGGGTTGAAATCACCAAGAATTCTCAATCCAGTTGAACATATGGGAGATTTTGGATGTTTTCGGCAGTGCTCTCCACCACCACCATCATAACACCAACTGCAGCGATATCTTTTGGAAGAATAGTGTTGATAACTCCACTATAGTTCCAGACAATTATAAAATGCCAAAGCACACTGACCCTCTTCTGGTGGCTTGTGGTGGTCCAACACCTTACTAAGACAATTTACATAACTTGTACATTTGTTTGTATCTTGTATTATTGTTATAAGACTTCATATGCTATTATAGTGATCTGATTATAATAGTATGAGATTCGTCTCTAGTCCATTGTCTTCAGTCACTAATGGACAATCCGAGTCTGTTTAGATCAGAAGAGAGATTTATTTCATCTTTCATCTAAGAACATTTCATGAATTACCCCATATGAAAAGATATAAAGGTTAGTGTTAGGGTTAGAGGTGGTGTTAGCATTCATGATGTTTTATTATTTTTTTCATACGTTTGAAGGCAAACCAAATCCAGCCACACTGTCCTTGGTGGTTTACCTGTAACTGGTCTTTGGCAGAGTGAGGTTTAGGTTCTAAGGTTCTTCTGTGTAATCACTTCCTTAGTTTACTTCAAGGTGTATTATTTCCCTTACACCATCACCAGCCCACACATGAATAGTGCATTTCCTTTCACTGTGTCAACATACTTTATGTGTTTGTGTTGTTACATTAAAACTTCATGAGTTAAACACTCTTTATATGATTACACACCATAAAAAATACATGTACAAAACTATAAGATTTGAAATTGCTTATGTACACTACTAAATAAAACACCTAATTAAAGTTACAGAACATTAAGGAAAAAAACAAAAAAGACATATACTTGTGCTCCCCAGGCACACACACCCGTGTCTCCGTTTATTAGCCATGTATCTGGTGTCAGTTCTGACTTCGGCAGACGCGGGAAAAAATGACATGAGGAGGAAGAGGAGTGGATCAGATCAGCTGTGTATCCTACATCTCCTTCTGAAATTCTCGGGATATAGGAAAGGATGGGAAAGGGTGAATACCTAAAGAAAAAGAAAAAAAAAAAAAGACAAACAAAGTCAGACCATGGATCAGATCGTATCAGATCAGCCTGTTTACAAACAACATGGAATAAATAATACAATTAAATTGTACATGCAGGTGTAAACGACTTGGAGCATGGCTGAAAACCTTGGGATTTTAATGTTATTTCATTTCAACGGCGTAAAAAATTAAGACGCTATATAAATATAAACATACATATTCATCTGAAATGAAAAAAAAAAAAAACCCAACAACTTAAGAATGCATTATATGGATGGTATTTATAATAATTAAATATATACTGAGAAAATATAATAATAATAATAATAATAATAATAATAATAATAATAATGCAACCCTTGGGCATATCTCGTTATAAAAGGGCATTATTTGCACTAAACGGTAAAATTCCATCATACCAGGAAGTAGCCAGGAAAGACAGGAAGCTAATGGAACTTCAGCAGACATTCTTTATCAGAGTAATATAAAACCAAGCATGCAATTTCCTCTCTTTATTTAAAACTCTAAACACATAATATTATCTTGAAGAGTTTTGAAATTCTGCATAGCATTTAAATACTAGTTCAACCTGTAGGTCTGTAGGCTTTGCTATTACTAAACGTTCATATCCGAGTCTCTGCATGAAGACTTTTCTAATAAAATTCTACTAGAATGCAATTAGAGGCTGCGACGAAGCAAAGGAAACGCACGTAAGAAGCCTTGCTCCAAAAAAAACCCTCCGGAAAACAGTTTCTGAAGAATCTGCAATCTGCTAGGAGCACATTTGTGTGAATCTTATTGTCTGGGCTCTGCTGCAGAAGATGTCATTTTCACATTTCAACAACTCCAACACTGCAGTCACGCCACATCGACAATCGTTCACGTAAGTGTGGAGCTGCAGTGCTCTTTAAATTTTACCCATCAAGCAGATGTCTTGAGCCCAGATGGCATTATGTAGTGGAGAAAGCAATTACTATGATTTAATATAAACTTCACATCCAATCAGGACTTTCAATCGCTCTTCTTAACCATGAAGACAATATACTAATAAAAATACATATGCTATGTGGCCAAAAATATGTAGACACCTGACCATGACACCTATATGCGCTTGTTGAAGATCCTAGTCCAAAGGCATGGCATTATTATGGAGTTGGCCCCCTCCATAATCTGGTATAATGCGTTCCACTCTCTCTTCTGGGAAGGCTTTGCACTGCATTTTGGGGCGTGGCTGTGGGGATTTGTGTTCATTCAGCTACAAGAGCATTAGTGAGGTCAGGCACGGATGTTGGGTGAGGAGGCCTGGTGTGCAGTCAGCATTCAGATTCATCCCAAGTGCAAAGTGTTTGAGGTCAGGGTTAGGGTTAGGCTGCTCGAGTACTTCCAAACTGACCTTGGCAAACCATGTCTTTATGGACCTTGCTTTTACTCATGGGCATTATCATGCTGGGACCGGTTTGGACTTGGCCTCTTCGTTTAGACTGGTTTATCATCACATATTGTGAAAGTTCTGAGCCACTGATCTAGTCTTGCCTTGTTGTGTATGACCCTCACCTAGTTTTGTATTACCCTTCTGTTTTGATCGCTCTACTCACTGAACACTTTATTAGAAACACCTGTACATCTACTCGTTCATGCAATTATCTAAATCAGGCAATCATGTGGCAGTAGTGCAACGCATAAAATCATGCAGATATGGGCCAGAAGCTTCGGGTAATGTTCACACTGAACAACAGAATGGGGAAAAAATGAGATGTCCGTGATTCTGAGCGTGGCATGATTTGAGTTGCCTGATAATGATAACAATGACTGATCTCCTGGGATTTTCATGCACAAGTCTCTAGAGTTTATACAGAATGGTGTGGTAAAGAAAAAAGAAATAAAAAAAAAAAACATCCAGTGAGGAGCAGTTTTGAATCCATGGACCCAACCTGCCTTGTGTCACCAGTCCAGGCTGGTGGAGGTAGTGTGATGGTGTGGGGAATGTGTTCTCGGCACACTATGGACCTTTAATACCAATCAATCATGGCTTGAATGCAGCAGCGTATTTGAGTATTGTTGCTGACCAGGTGCATCCCTTCATGGCCACGATTTACCATCTTCTAATGGCTACTTCCAGCATGATAATGCACCATGTCACACAGCAAAAGTTGTCTCAAACTGGTTTCATGAACATGACGATGGGTTCGGTGTTCATCAGCGGCCTTCCCAGTCACCGGATCTGAATCCAGTAGAGCAGATTTGGGATGTGGTAGAACGGGAGATTCACAGCACGAAACTGCACCTGAAACATCTGCAGGACATGCAGGATGCAATCATGTCTACATGGACCAGAATCTCAAAGGAATGTATCCAACATTAAGAGCAAAATGAGGCCCTAGCCAGTACTAGTATAATCGTCCTAATAAAGTGTTCAGTGAGTGTATATTGACTAATGCTTAAATTTATAGACCTGAGATTGGATTGGGATTTCACTTGTTTGCCTTGTTGTTTATTAAACTTCTGCACATGGATCTTCATATGTTCTCAGAGTCTCCTGTGTTACAGCTTTGTTTTAATTATAATATTCTTCAATAGCTCAGGCTATGATACAGGTATTTTTACACTGTTTAAAACAGACAAGTCTTAAGAGTGACCGTATGGCTAAGTGAAAAATCAAACAAGTAATCAAAAATGATCAAAGAAAAACAAAAACAGACAAACCCCACAGCATATAAAAGTATACCGGGTTATTTGGAATCAAAGGCTTCTGCAAACCAAGAAAGAAAGTAGTAGCACACTTTACCATTAAACAATCTCGTCATATGAATAACATCGCCATAAAATACCTTTATGACAATTATTCAGATATGCTAGCAAAATGCTAGTAATATTTGATCTCATGAAACCAGATCTACCCTTGCTTTTCTCCTCCTGCAGTAGACCTCCAGTTCTTCACAGACCATCTCCTCGATATACCTGAGCTCAGAGTAGCTATAGCTAGCTTTCAGAACGGAAATGGAAAAATGCATGATTCTGATTGGTTAATCGGTTTCTCACCATAGTAGCTGGCAAAAAACAAAACAAAACAAAACAAAAAAAAAACCATGATTAAACAAACCAAGGTAAGTCTCAAATCTCAAACTACCCCAAAACCTCTGATGGGTTATGTAAAATGCTACAGCAGGAAACCATTCTCAATCCAGTTGAACATATGGGAGATATGCCCCAGCATTAGCACCCCCACAGAAGAATTGTGGTAAGTGGTGGAGATAATCTAATAACGAAATATTTAATGCTACACCAACACAGCATCATTTGTGGCAAGCAAGCAGCTAGCTAGCTAGCTAGGATTTGGTGCTCAGTTTCAGAGCATGTAGCTTTCTTTGGTAGAATTCGTGATTTTGTTTAAATTGCCTTGTACGCTCGGTCTTTTAAAGAACATACGGAGTATAAAGGCCAACCCTTTACCAAAGGTGTACTGTTGTAGCCTATGGGATGTCGTTATGGTTTATCTAATTGGGATGGTTGATCTAGCACGACATCTAAGCATACAGAACATAACGTTAACACTTTCAGACAGATACCCTGATACTTTTATAAAGGCACCTGGGTAATATAATGGCAATAAAGAGGAAAATACACCAGCTGCATTTTCCTGCCAGAGGCCCCCACAGTCCCTAGAATTGCCTCTGTTGATGTCACATCAACTGACATTTATTTTTATCAAGCACTTCCACTGGAAGGGCTAAAAACCTCATCAATTTCAATCCTGAAATAACAACAATAAAAACTGTCAGAGCCAGAATTCACATCCCAAGCTCACGGTGCTGGCATTTCTACCTCTGGGATCTCCCCCCAGTATTTTCAGTGCTCCCAGTCGCATAGCCATGCCCACTTCAGGTTTAAATCCAAATACAGAATATTTGGAACATGAATCAGATTCAGATACAGTCATGGAGTTCTCTGGTCTTTTTTCCAGTCTTCTGTCCAGTTTGTGCAAGTCTGTGCCAGTGATGGCCTCAGTTTCCGGTTTTTGGCAGACAGAAGAGGAACCTGATGTGGTTTTTTACTGTTGTAACTCATCCACCTTAATGTTTGTGCATTCTGAGATGCTTTTCTGCTCACCACAGTTGTAAAGAGTGGTTATGCGCGTTACCATAGCCTTCTTGTCTTCTCCTCTGACATCAACAAGGTGTTTCCGCCCAGAGAACTGTTGCTCACAGGGTGCTTTATGCTTTTCACATCATTTTGTGTCTAGAGGCTGTTGTACATGAAAATCCCAGGAGATCAGCAGTTTCTGAAATATTCAACAACCATGCCACGGGTAAAGTTACTGAGATCACTGAGACCCCCCCACTTCATTCTGACATTTTATGTGAATATTAACTGAAGGTCTCGACCTGTATCTGCAGGAGTTTATGCCCGGCGCTTCTGCCACATGATTGGTTGATTAGATAACCGCATGTAGGATACCACAAGAGTCCACCTTGGACTGGATCACTACACAATTTCGTTTTGTCCCCCGCCCCGTGACCTTTTTGTGTAGAGTTGCGCTCTCCTAACATTTACATGCATAAATAAAAACACTACGAATTCTCCTTGTACACTGAATAATGATTTCAAATATTGGGTTTTTTTTTTGTTGTTTCTTTATTGCTTAATGAAACTTTTAAGACTATAAAATCCTAGGATGAGTCGGGAGGGAATAAATATTAGTCAAGGATCAAACAAACAAACAATATGAATGAATGATTAAATAATAAGCTGAGACTAAAGGGTTTCTTGATGATTTTACAAAAGATCTGATTAAACCTTTCCGTATATTTAAATCCGTGCACGCTGCAACAGAACAAAGTGTTTAGACGGCTTATCTGTACGTCATCAGCATGAAGCACTAATTAAGCATGCAATGATCTTTTAATTGATCAATGAATTAACCTTGACAAGTCAAAGTGACTTTCCTAATGAAGTAAAACGGTAAAGACTCTAAATTACCTTTAAACTGGACTATTAGCACAAATGTAAGTACCAGAGAGATCAAGCTAAAAAAGGCATTCAGTACAAACTCGATCCGCACCTGCAGCTCTGAACTCAAGCTGTGCCATATTTAGGTTCTTCAGTACTTTCTGGATCGGTACACATCCGAGGAGACGTATTAAAAGTGACTATATAGACCACAGGTGCATATACATCACTGTATACTATATACAAAGTAATATTTAATATGTAGTAGGTTTCATCCCTGTACTTTATTAATAAATAAGGAAGTCGAAATGTCTGATAGATCTTTGCTTTGATATGTACAAGGAAGTCTGTACCCAGAACCCGATTCTGTACTTGTCTGGGGAGGGGGATCGTACTCGCAGGTTTGCTGTTACATGCAAGAATTTCTTCGGAAATGCGTCACGTTTGTGCAAAATGGTAAACAATAGATTCATCAGTTTTGCTGGGGGGTTTTTTTGGTATCAAAATGAGTTTGAGAAGAACAAATTTTCGTCATTGTGCAGGAATACCTGTAAACAAGGAGCAGGTCTCATGTATGAGGTTTTTTAACAATAATAATGATAATGATAATGAGTCTTTGTTGATCACATAGCATGTTAGGAAGTTGGGGTCAGAGTGCAGGGTCAGCCATGATACAGCTCCCCTGGAGCAGAGAGGGTTAAGGGCCTTGCTCAAGGGCCCAACAGTGGCAGCTTGGCAGTGCTGGGGC
>JANDJT010000071.1:21960574-21978841 GCA_024331685.1 Stegophilus panzeri
TTTTGGAATAAGGCTGTAACATAACAAAATGTGGAAAAAGTGAAGCGCTGTGAATACTTTCCGGATGCACTGTATGTTAATACAATGCTACAGGTACATCACATGCCCCTTTGTGCAACAGCAAAAGCCAATTCGCACCCGTATTTAACTATTCGTTTCTTAACATGGACAAATTTACACGCCGCACTGTAATCAGTAATTGCTTACATGAAACACATACTATGTGGCTAAAAGTATGTGGACACTTGACCTTCACACTCATATGTGCTTGCTGAATGTCCCATTCCAGACTTATTCCCGTCTTTTGCCGTTATAATGCGCTCCAGTCTTCTGGGAAGGCTTTGCACTAGATTTTAGGGGCATGGCTGTGGGGATGGGTGTTTATTCAGCTACAAGAGCGTTAGTGAGGTTGAGGTCGGGCGCTGATGTTGATGTGAGGAGGCTCCAGTTCCAGTTCATCCCAAAGGTGATGAGTCAGTAGGGTTGAGGTCAGACACTCGAGATCTTCCACACCACCCTTGGCAAACCGTGTCTTTATAAACCTCGCTTTGTGCACAGGAGCATCGTCATGCTGGAACAGGTTTGGGCCTCTGGGTTCCATAAGGGTGTGATGGTCATGGGATGCAAATACTTTTGGCCATATAGTGTATATCGAGTTAAATTCTTCAATTATAATTAATGCTTGATAGTAAATGTTTTATAGGGGTGATTATAAATCTGCAGTTGTTTATGTTTATGTGTACAGTAAATAACTTGGGGCAGATGTAGATATATAAAGACTATTATTATTTTAATTACATGTCAGTTCATATCCGTAATCGTTTTTAACCTGTAATGAAGACCACTAGATGGCATCAACATATTAAAAAAAAAAAAAAAAAGCATGGTGGTCTATAATATATAGCAATTTTTTTTATATTAGGCAGAATCATCTACCTTGAAAATCTTGATACGCTACCTACTATGTATTTATACCAAATATAATTTAGAGTATTTATAACGCTACAGAATTCACGTATGTTCCATGTATACCGCTTTTATACTCCTAACATTAGTATAGCATTTAAATTGATTTGCAGTGTTAAGAAATATAAATATTACAGATATGTTTAAGATGTGTAAATGGTACTGTGTTTTCCTCAGACAGTACGCGGTACGTTAGTGGGACCAGCGTGTCGTTATTTTAATCACTTCATACCCAAACCTGTTGTGGCGAAATTGTACTTCTTACTGTATTATTGCCTTCCAAATATGAGATATGCTTGGATTGTGGCTCAGCTCTCTGGCGTGTAAGGATTGCATTTCTCTCTTCCTTATCGATTAGAGTGACACCAGCTAATTGCAGGTGTCATAAGCTCAGGTATACGGAAGAAAGCCGTCAGTGCCTACTCCAAACAAGTTCACCTGCCCTGTGACATTGTTCGCGCGACAGTTCAAAAAAACATGCAGCCTCGCAGCTGCTAGCTGTCGTAAGTGGGCTGGAATTGACAGTGAGTTAATGGGGGTAAAGAAAGGAGAAGACAAAGCATGAGCACATGCGATTACTACATCACTTCCTCATGAAATGTTTATGCAGTGTCAGTTTCTGGATTCAAAAGTAAATGATAAACCTTTTAGTGGCTTAGTCGTTAGCACGTTTGCCTCGAACCTCCGTGGGTGGGGGTTCGATTCCCGCCTCTGCCCTGCGCGCGAGGAGTTCGCATACTCATCCCTGAACACAGCGGCAAAATGCGCGGCATTGCCATTTCATTTCATTTGATCCTAGCTTGGGTAAGTGTCTGTGCAGCATTTCCCATGTTCTCCCCATTTCCATGTAAGTTTCCTCCAGGTTCCCCGGTGTCTTCAAACACGCAGGTAGGCAGATTGGTGCGAGTGTGCATTCATGGGGCTCTGCTGGTGTCCCATCTGGGGTTAAGGATTCTCTTTATCTGCTAGAATAAAAGCAGAAAACCTGCACTTGTGTCCATCCACCCACTTCAAGACGACGTTTTAAGGGAGAGGTTTCGATGTTTCGCATCTTAGAAAGATCTTAAAACTTCCTTAATTATCTCAGTAAACACCATCATCAAAGGAGTGAAAGTTAAGGCAAAACATCTTTGGTTGGTAATTAAGTGGTCAGTTTTCACCTTAAGAGGGAAAAATCAGTAGTTTAGTAATGAAGAGAAAATCCCGAATCCCTACACCAACCTGCTTGATTATCTGAATTAACTCACTAATCCAAATGGGTGAACGTTTCAAGGGAAAAATTGATAGTTTTGCCTCTTAAAAATCTTGACCCCACACCGCTGTTATCTTTAAAAAGGGGTTCTTTCATTGTGCCACATACGTGCTATGGAAAATCAAGCGGAAAACAACTGAATCAAATAATAAAGAAAGATGCAGTCTCACACAACTTTGGTGCGAACTTTAGCAAACAAACTGCGCGCACGCATGTCATCCACACACATTAGCAACGCTGCCAAAACTGACAAGGAAGAACGAGTGATCCCTTTGAATTTGAATCTTGACCTCAGAGGCAGACTTTGCTCTTCCTAATACAGTGCTGCTGTAAGTCTTTGGTAGCTGGCAGGATAAACTAAAACTAAAATAAATCCAAGACTTGAACAGTCCACATTAATGGAAAAAAAATAATAACCAATCATCCCCATCAAAACATCAGACAAGCCAGAAAAAAGGCTGACCCAGCTCTGTCCATGCCTCGTCAGCCCTCTTGGGAAGGACACCAGGATCTAGGCTTGTGACCTGAAACATCTGGAACAGCATCCACACTCACATCCTTGAGCAGAAGGCAAGGAAACCTGTTAATGAAGTACTTTAGACAGGATGAATGTGGCATTCGGGTATTTCTGTATATCGGTCACAGCTGCATACTGAAGCAGGTGTACATCACAACATCCTAACTACGAGGAAACTTCGACACCATATAATCTGCTGCTGTGATGAAGAAGGTCCTCGTAGAAGAATCCAGCCAGCTGTAGTTTTTTTCCTTCTGGCTCTCTATAAATACATGTTTTTTTTATGCCAAATGGCCAGCCCTTCATCTTCCGGATGACATTCCCTTTTCATGTACAGCGTGGGCTTGCTTCCACTCCTACTTTCCATCCATCATTCTCATCACTTCTTCAGGTTTGCAGAACGCCAGTGAAAATTGTTCTGAAGCTAATGTGACAAAGTGAGGTTTGAACGCAAGACACTTCCATCTAACGGCACGGGTTTGTGCTTGAGAAAGACTTATGAGCGAGGATCTCTTGGGAACGTGTAAACCTTCTCTGGCTTGTCATCTCTGTTGTTTTCTTCTTCTTGTCATTTTTCTTGCTAGCTAATGTCTGCTTGGTGAAAAATTAAAGCACTCGAGTCAAACTCTGCTGGGATCAGGCTGGAATGAGCGGTTAATATCGGAGAGTTAAACACCTGCGCAAATATCAACCAGCTCATCTGTCTTTTTTGATTTTTCATTTCGTGTGTGTGTGTGTGTGTGTGTGTGTGTGTGTGTGTGTGTGTGGCGAGGGAGGGGCTGGGGTTTGGAGGCCATGGGTGGAGCTCCTACTCAAAATGCATTAAGCTTTGGCAGGTCTGCATCTCCAGGAGTGATCTACTTCATTATAAACTGTCCTAATTTCATTATCTGTAATACCATACTCTGCCTATTTCTGACATTGCATAGCCATAACAAAAGCTACATCGCACGGCTTAAACGTTGCAGCCGTAGTCATCCCGACACTCGACTCGTATTATCCTGAACCCAAACGATACAGTTCCAGCACATGGTCCTCACTTGTAGAATAGTATACAGTCTATACAGTAGTATATATATTATAGTATAATATATAGCAACAGAGTGTATAGAAGGTTGATGCATGAATATGATCATTTCTTGTCTTTTTAAACCAGATGTGTGCACAAAGGACATGTTCCAGGGCTTTATTTTGCCTGGTTGTGAGCAGTGTATGACAGGAAGGCTCGTATAAAGCACACTCCGGGGACGTTTTAGATTCGCCGCCCGTATAAAAACAAAAAAAGTATAGCGGAAAAGTTGCGCTTTGTCAGTCAGAAGGTCATACAAGAGAGGCTGTCATTCAGGAAGGCTTGTGTTTGATCAGTGCTGTTTACTACACACAGCTCCCTCCCAAAGGATCCTAGAGCAGGAACTCAAGTGAGTCCTGGAACTATGGTCCAAGATCTAAAATTGGATTCTGTTCTTAATATTTCCTTGGTTCTTAAAAAAAAGAAAAAAAAGAAGTGTGTTTTCTGGTGTAGAAGCTCTTATTGTTCCCTCTCAGCGCCTATACACCATGAACACACCTCATTCAACTCATACGTTTACAGTATGTAAAGATCGCAATTAAAACCACTGCTGAATTTTCTAAAGTCCTGAATTACAGATAAACGGTTAAAATGTCTATCATTGATCAGCGGACTGCGAGTTTCACAAATTATTCGGGTTTATTAGGATGTTCGTGTACTGCACTGCAATCCACTAGATTTTCTGATTAGAGTTAAAAAGGTCAACGCTGATCATCACCATTACTGATTATATCTACAAATGTTCAGGATAACGTTTGCGCAGAAGTGTGTTTTGATAAAGGAAGACACAGCCGGATTTTGTGCTGAATCGGTGATTTATTTCCCTGGGTGAAGATGCTGACGTTGGATGTTGATGCTACTTCAGATTTGACTTACTTGTTAAATTGAGATGTAAATTATTGAGTAAAATTGGTGTAATAAATTACGTTTGTAAATAACCTCAATTTGCACCAGTGGGGGGGGGGGGACCTTCTATGCAGAGCCTTTTTGTGAGAGTGTGACGTCTGATTAATGCATTATAATGATATGAACTGTCTAATTCTTAGATATTAGATAGATACAGTGTGTTCTAGTGACATAATTATTGTAATCTTGGGATATCTGAGACTCATGTTTTTATTTCAATTACAAGTCTTTCAGCGATTGAATTTAGTAGATTTATGCACTACAAAACCCAAACCTAACGACGCACCTAACAGAAATCACACGATAAATTAGTCACGATGACCGTGCTCAATTTTAGTTAACAAAGACTGCAGTTGTGTATTTATTTCTTTACTTGTTGCATTTCCTACCAGGAAAACAGCTCTGGAAGGACACGGCTCTGGAATGACAGAACTATGACTCAGACAGGACAGAAATAAGAGCATCTCGGAATCTGATCAGCTCATAACATTTCGGAGAGACCAGTAACAGTAAACAGGACTGAAAAAGCCGACCACGACAATTACTTGTTTGTAAATCATTTGATTCTTGAAAAAGCAGGCTATTTGTCTCCAAATGAGACCCGTTATGCAAGATCAACCTTAAATGCATACTGCAGAAACATGATACGCTTATGTAATAACAAGCTACAGACTGGTGACAAACTGAAGGGGGGGAAAAAAAAAAAAATGGTGACACTGTCATGCTATGAGAGACATTTTACTGCAATGGTTTGGCTCCACTTGTCTCCTCAGGCAGAAGGGTGACTGCAAATCAATACAAAAGTTCTTCTGACTGATCACATTTATTGCATTATGAAAACATTTCTTTCCTGATGGGAGCGATCCCTTCCAGATCGACAACGCCCACATCCACAGGGCACAAAAGAACGGTGTTCGACAAGTATGAAAATTACATGCATCATATGGTGTGGTTTTCGCAGCCACCAGATCTCATCAGAATAATACATCAGGAGCGATGTATTATATAGTGCTCTCCACCTCCATCATCATCCTCCTCCTCCTCATCAAAACACCAACTGAGGGAACATCTTTTGTTAAAGTGGTGTTGATTCTACCAATACCATACCAGAGACTTGTAGAATCGATGCCTAGGCTCGTTGCAGCTTGTTTGGCTACTCCCAATGGCCCAACAAGCCAGTACGTCACATTAGGATCAATTCATGTGAAATCACTGGAGTCCTCCAGACTGACAGTCTCTTTTTTTGCTTCATACTTCTTGAAAAATAATGTCACTATTCCCAATAAATAGCGAGCAAAATTGCAGGTCACAGACCAGATTATACAAAAAACATCAAAAGGTAATTTTGTTCATAATCTATTGGACAGGTAATGAATGTGAGCTCATTAAGTCAAGTTTGAAATTGCTCAAATGTACAGTTCTGAAAGTCTTACAAAATCCACATATAATGACTGTTGAAAAGGGTTCACACATTCATTGCATGTCCAACTGATTATGAATAAGCTGACCATTTGAGAGATTATCTTTTATTTTATTTATTTATTTTTTTTTACATAACTGAATGTGTGACAGCTTCAGTACAATTGGGCATTTCTCCAATGGAGCATGGTGTCAAAGACCAAAGAAAGAGTAAATCAGGTGTTTGCTGCAATGAAAAAAAGTGTGTGTGTATAGGTGTATATATCTGTTTGTAGTAAAACATGGCATATTTTGTACCTTAATAATAACTGTTTGGCTCAAGATACCAACTTCATATTTCGTGCATTTGTTGATTAAAACATGGCATTTCAAGTGGTACACTTATTCTTATGGTAGACCTTGTTTTATTTTTAGTCGTGAATTTTTTTTTTTTCCACCTTATAACACCTTTTAAATCAGAAACTTTGAGTTCTTTCAAACATACACCTAGCTGCAAAAAAAAAGAACTATAACTGGAATAATAGATATGAAAATCTGAAATATCTGATGTCCTTTAATGTGCCAATGTAGAGGGCCAACAATCCAAAGCACAAAAGAATGTTTGGGGTGGTTATTTATTTATTTATTATTTTTTTTAATCATCACATTAAAACAACTCATACAAGACAACAATTCCTGAAAATTTCATGCAGCTAGCATGAACAGTTTGAAAGTAATGACTTATGGAATTTTGTAACTTTTTCTCTAGCACTCATTCTCATAGTAAAATCAGTGAAAGCCTCGATTGTCTCAGAAACTAATGCAGATGCAAACCTGAAATTCTGCACGCTACTTATTGGGAACAGTGACATCATTTCCAGAAAATCTCACATGGTCAATAAGGAAGTTTTTGTTTTTTTTAACCTTATGACTTGAGGTGGAATTACTCTATGTTGATTTTTCCTTTAATTTGTCACCTATCTGTGGTCTTTTATAGATTTTATTTCATCAGCAAATTCTAGTCAAACCGCTTTTTAATGTGTGTTTTTATGATAATCAGCTTTCGGTTTCTGCGTTGAAATGTGCTCTTAACAGAATGTACTGTATAAATCTTGGGGATTGTTTAACAGTAATTTGTTAATGTCACCCTGAAGAACTACTTTGCTTAATAGCGGATCAGTTCGGGAAAAAAAAAAAAAAAAAAAAAAACCCTGCAAAGTAGCTTAGCAGCATTGCCCTGGTGCTAAATTCTGTATGCAAGAAGAAAGAATCTGGATTGTTCAAATTCTACATGCAAACCTTGGCTTTGCTATATATGCACACAGACAAATAAAATATAAACAATTATAACACATGTGGGAGAAATAAGCAACATCATGAGTCCCATGATTTTTTATAGATGAGGGTGAAGATTACACAACATTAGGATAATGAGAGTACACATCTGGAGTGAAGTAGCTTTCAAAAGGTAGCACTCTAAGTAGGGGAGATAATTGGAAAAGGTGCTCTCGTCAGATATCTTTTTACTTCTGAGGTAACGATTTCAAATAAACAAAAATCATTGCATAGAAACGATGAGGTGTATCAAACTCCAGCAGGAATACTTCTGAAACATTCATTTTAAAAAGACATACACAGGGAAAATAAGGTTGGATTTTATAAGGAAGGACTATGTAAATCACCGTCATATCATCACACCTCCATGCAAACCGAGGACTCATACACACACACACACTTCCTGTTTATGGACTATAAAAGGTTTCATCTCACTGCAAGGTCTTGCTAATATATTCATCGAGATGGTTCTGAGCCGCTGGTGCATGTTAGGTGTGTGACCCTTGCTTTGTTTGTCACTTCCTTATTTGATTTACTCTTTATTTTATCTGGATTCTATGTGCTTTAACATCCTGCCTGCTTCACAAGCCTATTTTGGATTTGTTGCTATCGATTTATTAAACCTCCAGCACATGGAGCCTAATCCATCTCCAGATTCCCTCTCATTATGGTCTGTGTACATAGCATTTGTGGGTTTGTTTGTTCTCGACTAAATATTTAAAAGACATTGTACAGACGTATTTATTAGAGCCTACATCCATAGGGAAAATCGAGGCAGTTAAATGATCAAGATGCTGAGAAGATGAGGCGAGACGAAACGAAACATGAGGCTGAGGTGGATGGTTCACTTGATTATGCACAAAAATGTATGAATTAAAGTCTCTTTCATACAATATGTTCTGACTGAAGCAGAACACCACCACATATTTAGGTTTTGCAGCAAATACTAGTGTTATCTACGAGTCTTATCTACAGGTCTAATGGTTTTACCTCAAGTGTCTTTAATAAAGTCAAAATAGGATCTGAGAATGTCCAAGTTTGATAAGATTTAGTAAGTTGTTGTTTTGTTTTTGTAAATCGCTATTCTGTCTCATTTTATTCGGTCTGTGACAATAACAGTGATCCGTCTGTAATAAAATGTACAAAACTTGCATTGTAGTTCTACAGCCAAGTCCAGGCCCCAGTGTAAACATTATTATACTAATTATACTAAATTTACCAGGCCTTGGATTCTACTTCAAATGATTTGTCTAAGCTTTGCGTGTTCTTCTCAGATTGTGCTTGCGGAACTTAATATCTAAGTAAACACTTGGATTCTTCTTTGTCAACAGTGACGTTTGGATCGACTTCCATTAGAAGTCTGAACTAAACAAGTTCTCTTTTCTGTTCTCAGTACAGGAAAATGTGTCAACATTCTTTACAGATCTGTTTGATAGGGATTTGATTTATAATTTTTTTTTTTTTTTTTTTTTTAAACTTGAATATTTCTTTAATCTTACTTTCCGAACATCTCAATGCCTAATGCTATGCTGTTTAAGTGTACAGACTAGACAGAACAATACACTCAGCTAAACTCGAAACATTCAGGGTAAACCAAACCCCCAACGCAGCAGTGTGCTCAGATGCGTACAGTATGGTCATGAAATAAGAGTTCGCATTTCGTTATATAAACCACTGAAGCCCTAAGCAGCTATGCATTATTTTATTTATTTTTTTCTTTGTTGTTTTCTCGTGATCTCGACATAACCAAAAGTGTCTTTCTCAAGACGTGATTTTATCCTGTGCGATGCACGTTGGCATCTTCGGGATCATAAATGTAATAACTGCCCGCATTAGAGATGGACTTTATCTCCGCATTAAGACAGAGGGATGTGTGTCGGACGCCAATGTGGAAGTCGTCAGTCCTGCAGGGATGAGGTATTTTTGTAGGCCACCCCAGAAGTCAGCATCACCCCGGTTGCCTCGACAAAAAGCCGACAGGATTTTTCCATTGGCTTTTGGATTATTGCAGAAAATAAACTCCGTGACCAACAAAAGTTTATAATTCTTACACGTTTCGTTCATTAAGATAATCTTCACAAATGAACACAACTTTTATGAATTTTGAAGACTAAATACAAATCGCCAGAAGTAAAAAGCTAAAGTTAGGTCACCACCGCTACGCTTCCGACAACTCTTTTGATCTTTTTTTTTTTTTTTTTTTTTTTTTTTTTTTTAAAAAAACACTACAGTTGGAAAATCTTGGAAAATCTACAAGTTGGAAAGTTTGCAAGAGCGTGAGTATAAACACAACGGGGCTGTAGTAGATGAGTTTTCCTGTTCGGCGTGATGACGTTTAATGTCCCTGACAACTTCCATAGTACCGTTTAGCCACATGTTTAGCCACTTTTTCAAGACACATAGAAGCCTTAAAAAAAATAAAAAAATAAAAATAAAAAAAATAAAAAATGCACACTAAAATGTTTTGAAGAAAATCGATGATTTCACATATTTATGTTTGCCTTTCAACAGATTGTGTAACTGCAGTTTTCTGAGAAGTATAAACTATCTTAAGAAGAAAGTATAATAATAGTTGATAATAAAATGTTGGTTTTAGCCAAATCTGTCTGAGGGAGAAAGTCCTGAATGTTGGCTTTGAGCTAAAGCTAGAAATAGCCGTCTGCTTTGCTTGAATGCATGAATTAGCTCAGGCTCAACTAAAGAACACTGCTAGCAGTGTAACCAGCCCACACGATCAAACTTTCTACACAGTCACAAAGCATGCAAATGTGCAGAGAATGCGATTCAGCAAAGCCAAGAGAACGCCTAAGCATTAACGAAACCAAGGCGACGAGAGAACATACAAAAATGTGTGGGTTTTTGTGGCAATAAAAGACAGGCTTCCAACGAAAGCTGCCCAGATAAAGGCAAGTTCTGTTCTAATCAAACAAGCACAAGCGTGGACAAACAAAATGTACTGAGAGCATGGCAGAATTCTAAACTACATCAAAATCAAAAATGCCTCGTATTCAAAAAGGTGAGAAAATAAAGAATTCCACGTTCGCTGAGACAGGAAATGCTGGCCATATGGGGACGGACAAATCAAAAAGAGCCAGAAATGTAATGTTTTGGCCTGGGATGTGCAGACAGATTGAGAGAATTGCTGGAAGACAGTCTGTCTGTTTAAAACACCACCCATCCAGTGCCAAAGAAGCTCGGATTTCACTCAGGATCCTTGACAGACCATGGCAGCACCAGAACGTCTCGCGTTGAATAACGACAGCTACATCGAGACAGTCAACCACTGCAGCAGACACTCTGAACAAATTAACTCCACACCCGCAAACTCAAAGCCAGGGTTTTCCGCCACGGCACTGCCGGGGACCTAACGATTACAGAGTCTTCACAGAAACACAGAGAACTCCAGAAATATACATGCAAAGTGTGTAGCACAACAGCAGATTCAATAACAGCTAAAGCACGCCGAGATCTTACTACGTCTGCAAGACCGAACGGATAAGAATACTGTTTACTTTGTCTTCTCATTAGAGCCAGAGGAAATGACACAGTCTGACAGTATGACACAGGACATCTTTCTTACCTGTGACAACTACAGTGCAGCAGATGATTAAGCCTCATTCCGTCTATCGCAGCAGACCAGGGCGTGTTGTTAAACCCAGAACTGTCCTTGAATCATGAATCCGACAAGGCTGTAGTTGGATCGCGGCCCTTATGAAACAGAAGGAAGGACAAAAGATTTTTTTTTAAATTACTCATGGTTTTAAATTATTTACGGACTAAAGCAAAGGAGCTGCGTGTTTACATAAACCTGAACAATCCTTATATAGATATATTGATGCTAATTTTATTAAATTAAATTGGACACATTTGCATGAGCAGCACTAAGATGCACTCAGATACCCATAATGCTCTCAGACAGTCGAGATGGGACTCACAGTCACAAGTTCATGAGTATCTCTCTCTCTATCTCTCTCTCTCTCGTCAGACCTGATCAGGTTACACCATGTGAACAGAGGTTGTCAATTGCAGGATGTTTGTTTTCTGTGGCTTCGTCTCAAACCGCATATACTGTACTAAACAGAACATCAAAATTAGTACACCTGCAATGGTGCCATTACTATTTCGCGCATGTTATTTAGTACAATAGTAGGCTATGGTGTACTTTAGGATTAAAAAAAAAAAAAAAAAAAAGTTTTAAAAAGTACGTAAAGCCATTATAGTTATAATTACTTTCAAAAAGCAATTAAAATCACCATCGTAGATCTTCACCCTTTTTATGTTTACAGGAGACACCGGTTGTTTTCTCATGATGTTGTTTACAATACAAAATGATAAATACTACACTAGACTTTTTTTTTTTTGTATAGCAGTTAAAGAATATTACGCTACGAAGTATATAATAGAAAACGTAAAAAGTGTAAGAAGCTGAAAGACATAGGAGCTTGTAAACCTATTGGTATTGCTAGGATTTTTTTATTGGCCCAAGCACAATGTGACCGGAATATTCTTTTCTTCTTCCTTTTCTCCTCTAAAACAACATGAGGGTCAAACAGATGTGAAAATTCGGTCAGTCGGTAGTACTCCTTCCTGCTACTCAGTCATGAGAGATGAACCCGATAGGCCTAATGGTGGCGCTATTATGCTGCATGTTCCGTTTTATCCCAGCGAAATGCGAATACGTTTTTTTTTTTTTTTCAGCAATTCCTTACAAAATTACAATTCAACCATTTAGCTATGCTTACTTATATTTGGAGCGAATTTGCATAATGTCCAAAGCCTTTTGCAAACCGGTCCTCAGAGTTTTGAGTCTGAACCTTAATTACTAAAAGATGCTCAGATTTGTAAACAAAATATATATATATTTTTTTATATATATATTTTTTAAAACACACGCTAATCAATCCTAGTGGGGCGGAGCTTAGTTTACTCAAACAGCTGTAACTCATGATTGGTTACGTGGATTCAGGTAAAAACTAAAAGGAGTGCAGTAGAAAAGTTTGGGGTGTGGTCATCCATACAGGACAGACTGCCTGTTTGCATGAAACCACAAGTGGATTTCTGATAACAACCTAATAGCCACCACTGGCCAATCAGATTTCAGCAGGCATTTTTACAAGGTTAATGCTTAACACTGTCATTAAACTTAAACAGTATGTTCATCGGTGATCTCTTTAGTGTTCGAACATGGCAAGAACTGCTTACTTGGAACACTATTCACCAGTTGTGGGTATATTTAGGGGCCAAGGACCAATTATTGTGTGAATCAAAAAAAGATGAAAGATGGAGTTAGGAAGACTTCACGCAAGACGTGGCAATTAAGGTGAAGGTAAAGGAGCTTCCTATAGTTCTCAGGGACAACCGTAATAAACAACACTCGAGACAAAACACCTTTTCGTGCACCACATAAGATTTCGCAACCCTAACCCTAGGGTGCTTTCAGACTAATGATAAAGATAAGAAAGAAGACTGCAGTCACTCAAAAAGAGTTCCTGAAGGCAGCAGGAACAACAGTTATTCAAAGAAAAAAACACCACAATCATCGCCATTCTTACACCTCACGCTAAAAAAAAAAAAAAAAAAAAGAAGCACAGAGCTGAACATCTAAATGAAATTAGAACACAATATAGAACACAGTCTGCTAAGAGAAAACAAACTTCAGCTCATCGTGTTTGGAGAAAGAAGGGTTGTGCATATGATCAAGAGAACCATCATACTCTCAGTGAAGTACAGAAGTGGAGAATCATGATATGGGGCTTCAAATGCCGTCACAGGAAACATAAACGGAGCGATTTACCAGGACATAATAGAGAAGAGTTTAATCTCATCAGCTGAGAAAATGAATCTGGGGAGAAGAACGATGTTTTAACAAAACAAAACAACGTCCCCAACCATGCAGCCAAAATAACTCAAGAAGGCTTTGCATGGCCTAGCCAATCTCCTGGTTGGAGTCTCCAGAAATTTATGGAGGATTTTGAAATCATGAGGACACTCAATCTTGGGGAACAGGAGATGATTTGCCAAGAAGAGTGGATCAAAATTGAACTGCAATGCTGCAAAAACTTAATTACTTCTTACCCCAGATGTCTCGAAGCTGTAACTGCCAACAACAGCTTTGCAACAAAATACTAAAATGTTGGTAGCTCGTGGTGTCCAAATACGTTTTCCTCCATCGTTTGTTTTGTAAACATCTAT
Source organism: Stegophilus panzeri (assembly GCA_024331685.1). NCBI lineage: Eukaryota > Metazoa > Chordata > Actinopteri > Siluriformes > Trichomycteridae > Stegophilus > Stegophilus panzeri. Next base: position 21,974,210 of record JANDJT010000071.1, read on the forward strand.
GTTTATGCTTATGCATACATACTTTTTGCTCATATTCATGAATACAAAGACGAAAGAGATGGTGTGTGTAAATTTATGAATTTTTGACATATCACATTGGTGTCACATTACTCAGAAGAAGAGTATGCTCATAAATAATTCTTTTAAAAGGTTTTGACAATCAGATCCTGCATATTCTTGGAATGTTTTGTCCTTACTTTTGCCTTCAGCAACTCAAATCCAGGGTTGATTTGCTTCAGGTCAGGTGACTGACTTGGCCAGTGCAGACCATTCCACTTCTTTGCCTTGGGTTGCTTCTGAAGTATGCTTTGGGTCATTGTAAACTTGCACTGTGAAGCACCGGCCAATGAGTTTTGAAGCAGTTGGCTGAATTTGAGCAGGTAATATAACCCTATACACTTGAGAATTCATCCCGCGGTCAGATCGGCAATAAATACAAGAGAATCAGTTCCATTGGAAGCTGTATATTCCCACACCATAAGATGAGATGGTATGCTTTGGATCATGAGCAGTTCCTTCCCTTCTCCACGCTCTTTCCTTCCCATCCTTCTGGTACGAGTCGATGTTCGTCTCATCCATCCATAGGATGCTGTTCTCATACCTGGTTTTCCTGTTTTTGAGGTTTACCAATGGTTTACATCTTGTGGTAAACCCCATGGATTTCTGGTGAGTTCTCTTGATTGGTGACCGACACAGATACGCCTACCTACTGGAGGGGCTGTTTTCGATCTGGTTGTGACTGGGTTTTTCTTCACCAGAGAAATAATTATTCTGTTATCCACCACAGTTGGTCTTTCAGGCCTTTGGGTTTTCCTGAGTACACCAAAGCCCAGTGCACCAGTTTACCAAATAGCTGCTATTTGATTGCCAATCTCCTAGATGGGTTTGTTTTGAGTTTTCAGCCTAATGATGGCTTGCTTCACTCACAGTGACAGCACTTTAGACTTCATATTGAGAGTTAACAGCAACATTTTCAAATGCAAAATGCAAAAGGCACACTTTAGTTCAAATCTACCCTGATATGGTAGAATGACAGTGATACCCAAGGACACATTTACATTTCTTTACATTTATGTACATTTATTTGTGAGGAGGTTCGTGCGGTATGAAACGAAAACATGTCTATTTAAAAAAATAAATAAATAGATAAATAAGTTAATTTAATGGCTTAGTGAAGATGTAGCCTAGGTCTTTAGTTCTCTTTTGAAGAAACCCTTTGACTCAGTTGTTCAAACAGCCAATGGAAGTTCATTCCACCAGGACAGAGAAAAGATTTAATGAATCTCTCTCTTATATCACGAGAGCAGCGCTAGCACCTCGGAGGGAGTATGGTCCAGAGCAATGTAGTGCGGCAAGTGATTTAAGGTAGGCGGGCACTGGTACGTTTCTGGCGGCCTTGTAGGCAAACATCAGTGTTTCAAATCTCATGGGGGCAGCTACAGGAAGCCCGGGAAGGGAGCGTAGGAATGGGATGATGTGGGAGAAATTGGGGAGGTTGAAAACAAGTCACGCAGCTGTATTCTGGATTAATTACAAGGGTCGGATGACACGCTGAGGCAGACCTGCCAGGAGTAGTCCACACTCAAAATGACAAGAGACAAAACCAGCCCAGAAACGCCTGATGTTTTAATAGAAAAACCTGCATGACCGAGTCGACGTAGCGACGTGAGGCAAGAAGGACAGAGACAGATAGTGAGATCTGAGAGCTGCACAGTACATAATAAGTATATGGTGATAACAACAGCATTATTATAGCAGTTTTGATAGCACTAATCATAATAAAATGGAAATACAGGAAAAGAAAAGAATGAAAAAGCTAAATTTGTTTCAATATTTGGTTTGTCCTAAACTGAGGTGTCAAAGGCACACACGAAAAGCTTGGCCAATAAAGAAGCAGAAGAAAAGCACGGATAGTGTTAGAGCGGTCATCATCAGTTCCTCCGGGATTTCGCGATCACAGAGATTCACACAGAATCAAGCAAACGCTGCAATATTCAGAGGAGCTGGCAACTTTTCAAAATTACCACAGATTTGGGCCAAGACGCATCACGTGACGTCTTCACACCACGCATTCAGCCAAAGCCCTCTTCGATTCATGTGTGTCGACCATGAATACAGCTAAAAGCTCTCATTTCACCTACAAACATCACAGTGAAAGACCGCGCAAAAAGATTTTGTGCGACTGCTGTTTCGCCAATTCAAGTAGGTTAGTTTTCCGCACGAAAACAAACCTCCGCAAGTTACATCACAAATCTTGTAAAAAAAATAAATAAAATAAAATAAAAGACGCAGCAAAATCAAGCATTTTTGGCCACGCACAAAAAAATTAAATAAATAAATAAATATACAAATTTCTGTGAAATCGTGTACAGACTGTAAGACATAAAAAGGAAAGGATCCTAAAGGAAAGGATCCAGGAGGCTAGTGGTAGTCCAAGGTGCCTGGATCAGAGCTCTCCTCTAGAGGCACAAAAAGCAGAGAATTTCCAATTATTAGAAGAGGACAAACATTTCTATTTTGTTATTAAAAATCATCATAAATTTACAGCTGTTCAGTCGAAGGAGTCATAAGAAAACTGCTAGCAGGTCATAACAGTCGGCAATTACCGTGGGGAAGGACGCGATCCAAGGGGGAAGGACGCGAAGGACACGAATTGGGGAGCAGAGAGAATATTACCGTAGTGGATGACCAGGGCCTCTCGGGATGGAGCGTAGTCTCAGGAATTGTGAAGTTCTCAAGCATGTTCATTTAGTTTTTATACTTCTCAAAGTGACCTTATGGTGTGTTAGATGTCTACGCAAGTAATCCTAAATTCACACTGAAAGAACTGCTACTTACTGTATAAATGAATGGAATAAGTGTAGTTCAAGAACTATCCCAATTACCCACCCTTCCCCAACAAACACCCGACAGCCACACTCCCCCTCAGCCACGCCGAGCAAACTCTCAGCTTTACTAATTACACTCACCTGCCGCTCATTACTTCCTTACTACCCTTTATAAATGTCCCTCAGCTTCTAACTCGCATTGCTTTACAGATTTATAGTACAATAGGACATTATAGAACAAGACAAGAAGAACAAGAACAAGATAAGGAACTCTATTTAAAGACTTCTATTGAAAAAGAACAGCTCACATTGCTAAGTCTCATTCGCTCTCTTTGTTCATCTTCATATAAGCTTATTTTATCCGTAGCGGTATTTAAGCTGTAATTACAAAAACCATTCAAATAAAAAGCTTGCCATGAAACAGTGGGACGCTGAGTAACCGCTTTGGTTGTGTTTGTTTAGTTTCCCCATGTTGGGTGATCATGGTGTAGCAAACAGACGATGGGTTTAAATAAAATGCACGGTGTGTAAAAAGTGCGGTTTTGTCTTTTCAGTGGTTTTTTTTTCAGCCGAGTTAAAAAACAGGAGCCGCGAGCTAGAATTTGACGCTTCGCTAACGCGTAACTAATGCAACATGTGTGAACTTAAACGCTCTTCAAAATGGAACTGAACGAGGTCTTGACATGACACGCGACATGACGCTCCACACGGTGCTGAACGCCATGCACCCGGTGTGACTCTGCCTCGAGGAGGAAACGGTACAACTTCATCATCCTAGCACTGAGGTTAAGAGGTGAAACACCAAGTGAGCACACAATATCCAAAGTGTGAGCGTTAGTGTCACTGGGAAGATTTACATGCTGAATTAAATCAAAAAGCACGGGAGGAGATTCAGGAGATCAGCACTTACAAAACATTCGCTGGATTAACATATTTGCTGTGTTAATATTAATATCGCCTAGGAGCAGCATGACAAAATACAGAGACGTGAGTAGCTCAGATAGTTCGTTGTTAGAAAAAGAAATAAAACTGCGTATAAACGTGTTCCAGTCTTTAAATTCAGGTAATGCATTCTGCTGCCTACATGCGAGTACTAACCCGGTTTATAGAGAGCGCTACGGTACAAATGGCGAGATTTTCCCAGCGTGGTGTATATTTGTGAACTTCAGAGGAAAGCATGGCCATATCGTTCAGGTGGAAAAGTTCTGCAGCAGTGTAGCAGGTGGTCATAAGACAAAAGCAACAAAAGGTGACATAAGGTTATTGCTCCAGACTGGCCATACTTTCTGGATATTTCCCTGCAACGTACGAACGGCCAGAACCAAATGGCAGCTAATCCAAAAACCCTTACAACCAGCAGGCATGGTATGGGTAAAGATCGTTAAAATTATTGAGATCATTACAGTAAAATGCAACTTCATCATAATAAAAAAAAAAAAATGTAAACTTCCCATGTTCAAAATTTTTAACATTCATGTTATTTTAGAAATATTTCGAAAACATCATTTCTGAACAACATTTACACAGTTTGGGACTGCTGAATGACGCAAGGAGGTTTTGTCCCAAAAGGAATGACACCAATTTAAAAAATAAATAAACAAACAAACAAAAAATCTAAAGGCGATCAGTGGAGACTTGTGGGGTGGGGGGAATGTTTTACTCTAATGTTGAACATTAGTAAGACAAGGAATAACAAACAGTCTAGAAAGCTACAGAAGTTTATGTTAAATTAGAATAATAATTCTACTATGTGAAGTCAGGAAAACTACTCTGCTGAACTGATACGTTATAATGAAATATTTTA
>JANDJT010000071.1:21979396-21994201 GCA_024331685.1 Stegophilus panzeri
GAAATATGAAGTTCACAATAGGAAATGAGTTTGCACTTTGATCATTAGCATCATTCACCTCAATCTATAGTCTAGTCTAATTACATGAGCTGACCTAAAAGTGCCTCACAGCATGTATACTGTTCACTGTTTGTGATTACTTTGGTGGGAAAATGATCCCTGATTGACTTGGCTAAATTTCCTATATTTTTATTAGGACATCCATATATTTTACAGCTTTGCTACACGTTTACAGAGTGTATAAGTGTGCTTCTCTGTTTAGATACACGTCAAGCCCGGGTGGGGCGGAGGCACGTCAAGCCCGGACGGATACTAGTCTGAATACAGACATTTTGAGAGCCAGGATCTGATTACACATTGACGTGTTCAGGTTTATGTCTGTAACTATCCAACGATTTGGTCAAATTCTGACATTCACTGTGGGAGGAAAGCACTTAACTAGCGAGACATGTCTAAGCACACTGCCTGCTTTTACCTCTGCGTGTGTTAAACTGCCTCATTTATTATCGAACGTGACATTTGCAGAAAGCCTAGGTATGATTATGAAGTAAATAAAAATATTTCCACATTGCTCCTTGAAATATATTCATGGTTTCTTAAAGTTGAGGTGAAAATGTAAGTTACAGGAAAAAAAAAAGACAACAATTTTGGTCAAAACCCATTTTTTGTCATTTTCCAGAATTCAATCTCAGCGACATCTGATGGGTTTTCCCAGGCCACCGCACACATTATTCTAGACTTATAAATTTGACTCTGACCTTATTTAAAGAAGAATGTGTGTGTGTGTGTGTGTGTGTAACTCCTCTCACACTGTCCCACAACAATTTAAACAGCAATGGTTCAGCCATCTGTATTTAATATTTAGAGGGTATTTTTTCTGGTAGAGCAGGGCTATTAGAGAGGAAAGCTGTTAAGGGGAAGACGTGGTGTGTGTTTAACACTAACTCAGCTCAACACCAGTTGAGTCCTACTTTCCCTGCTGACTTTTATCGCTTTAGAGGCACGTAATAAATAATGCCACATGACACAAAATCTTTGAGCATCTGCAGTACTTTTCCCATCAAAAACAGATTTCACACAATCGACTATTTAAGCACTAACGTTAAACAGAACAAGTTCCGTCAATATTTTTATGAAATATTACCGATAAATGCTATTTCCATTTGCCTAGACCGACAAACACTTCAAATTTTCAAGGAAATGTTAACGTTAAATAAATAAATAAAGATTTTTGTGCTTAAATTCTAGACACCATTTAACAACACCAACCTCCTTTACAGATATTTCCACAGTAACAGTGAACATCAGACTGAATCCCTAATGGCACCCTGCTGCCTACATATATCAGCGCTCCAGACTTAATATTATTTTCAGAACTGCCCCAGAACCGTCTCGAAACTCTGTGTCCCAAGTATTATAAATAATATATCTTCTGTTTACATTACATTTATGTTTTACTTTAATTTCTTGTACTGCTAGAACACCGTCAGCTTTATTTGGATTATCCTGACTTTGTTTTCTATACAATCATGTCCTCCAGAATTATTGCCAACCTTCATTACAACACACACACACACACACACACACACACACACACACACACGCACATTCAAATGTTCCCCTTAAATCTTCCCCTTTTCTCAAATCTATACAAATGTAAAATTATTGGCACCCCAATTACTTTTTTTTTTTTTTGGCAAACAAATTGTCATTTAAAACATGTTTTTTTTGTTTTTTTTTTCCATTCGCTCAGTTGCCTTTAATCGTATCCTTTTCCTTGGGGTACAATTATGAGGTTGTACACATTCACAATCCATTTGACTTCCACTACCCTACCACTACCCTTTATTTATTTATTATTATTTTTTTAAATCAAGCACTTCAAAATACCATTAAGCACAATTAGTGATAACTAAAAGGCTCACAAGTCTGAAAGAGTTGGAAATTACCAGGTACTGAACCCATGGGAGCAGTCTCTCCCCAAAAAGTCAGGAGGATGGTAAGGAGGGGAAAAGAGCCTAAAGATCCGTTTAAAGGACTACTTAGAGAAGATTTCCATACACACGCATGTTAAGAACTGTTGCTGGAAGAGGTCTGTAGTGATTATTATTATTGAATTGCTTGGGATATCTGTGATGTCTATACAAATCAGAGAGGTGGAAGTGTGTCACGGTATGGACATGGTTTCTACTCCGTGCATTTAATATCTTAATAAGAACCTTTCTTTGTAGTGCTTGTGATTCAATAACTTGCTTAAAACCATCAGAAACGTCGTTTCTGTGACCTTTTAAACATAATCTATATATTTTATTATGTTCAGCCAGTACCTGATAGAAATGACTGAAGGAAGCAAACGTGGAAGGAAAAGCAGCTGATAGGCAATATAAAACATTGTGCTAGATCACTGGATTGTGGCTGGTGGTTCAGGGGCTCTTGTGAAGATTGATCAGGATTTCTGCTAAGCACCAAGTTATGACCAGCACCTTGGCTGCGTCTTCTGGGAGGTTCAGCCTTGGCCTTAAATAGAGCTTTCAAGACCTATTTATGGTTAAATCTATACTCGGTTTTTTTCCACATCAGCGTTTTGGAGTGACTGAGCTGAACTGTCTGAACTGCAGAGGTAAACGCAAATAACAAGAACAACATAAAGGAGCTTAAAATGTTCTGCACGGAGGAGTGGAGCAAGATCCCTCGACAACCCTGTAATACATCACAGAAAGAAAATAAGCGTGCCGTTATTCTCTCCGTGCTACAGTCACGAAATATTAATTGCAATGATTTTGAAAGCAGTGTAGTAAATAAAAATAAGTGTCTGTGTTGGAGTGCAAAATAGATGATGAGATCAGGATTAAATTCACACCTCTAGCTAGTCATTTCTCACCAGCTAACATTTTACACCTGCTACCACTGAAAATATACAACCGAACTCCCTCACACGCGTGTTTATGATCAGACTGCGTTCTATAATTCAGACTAGCGATCCCTGGCTGAACGAGTAGGGTTTTAGAAAAACATAATACAACGGTTTTTTATTCTTCCTTTATTATATGGAAATAGATGACAGTGTAGTGACTCCAAACCTATCCGGAGTAGACTACACACCGAGCCCTTTGATTTTCACAAACATTCAGTGTTCCTGCACTACGAATAAAAACGCACCGTGATGGATGATGTTTGCACTTTTTAACATGTACAGTATGAGTAAAATAACCGTCTAGGTGCAATAACAAACAGTTACAGGGTCTAGATTGCACATGTCCACGCATCACAAACGTTGTGATCGACAGCTCGTAAATAATTCAAACGATACACCTACTTGTTAAAACATACCGCCCTGATGTAGAGATCGACCGACATTTAAGCATTTTCCCATAATCGGTTATCGGTTCTGTACTATCGGATCCACCGATAAATGCCATCTTGTGGGCGTTTTGAGAATTGCATGCAGGATCGCCATTGCAGCGCTGAATCTGAGCGGAGACGAGTCAACGGTGTGCACAGGTAAAGTATACTTGCTTTGCTTTGCTTTAATTAATAAACTTTATTTAACAACAGTACAGTTAATGTTCAAACGAGATACATTACATAAACGCTTGACATGTAGTTTAAGCAGCTTGGTGCTAAGAAATAGAGACGAACTCGTGGATTTGTGTATAAATAAGAATTGTTTTTTATTTTGTATGCGAGGAGGAAGCGAAATTGACAATTGTTATAAATAAAACAGTTTGTTCAGTTCAGTGGTGTTATCATTGTGTCAAAAACAGAAGAAAAAAAAACAATAAATAAATACCGGTTCTGCATATCAGTTATCGTGAACATAAACACACAAAATAAATAAAGAAAGAAAGAAAGAAAATTCAGTCGATCTGTACCCTGATGTACACCACTCCAATACGGCAGTGATGCAGAACTCAATGACATCACAGCCAGCCAACGTCACATCTACAGCAGGGATATCTAAGGGTACCAGCTACCTATCTAAGTTAAATGAATGACTAAGTGCCTGCTTTTCAATGCTGAATTATCCATTATCTTCTATCCTCATAAAACTCTATTCTATTATCTTCTTCTGAAAGTCTTCCTTCTACTACGTTATCGTTACGTGTTGCAGAACGGTCCTACGGAAAGGACATCTCCTTCCAATGTACCGCATCGTTTCCGCAGGTTTATGGTGGAATGACAATAAAACCCACTTGACTTGACACCATCTGTCGACTTCTGCAGACTCTCTGAGAATGCACTTAGCGACTTTCCCCTGAAGAGACCTGCGACAGTGGTGTCACCTCTCGGAGAGCCATGCGAGAAAACCAGCAACGCAAAGAACCAAAATAAAGACGCCCAGCCCGAGCAGAGAGAAAATGGAGCCGGATGGACAGGAACTTCTCTGTGGCCGGTGCTCTCACCTGCGTCATATTATCACTTCTTAACATATCCTAGATTTTCATTTTCATAACCAGGACCTGGTACAGTATCACCACGTGAGACATGATGTTCAAAATAAACACACATCTGACTTCTAACTATAACAAATATTAAAGAGGATTGTTAACATACACCAGCTGGACATTTTAGCATCTCATGAATGTTTCATTTTGAGGTTTAGCAAACAAGCCCAGGCAGAGAGCAGCTCAGAGTCTGCAGGAACACCAAGGCCCCCTGTCTGTGGTACAAATACCACATTTCACTACATCACTGACAATCTGATCTGAGACAAAGACAAGACCAGCAGGCGTCATATAAAGGGAAAAGAGAGTGAGAGAGACGGAAAGGACGAGTTTCTTAATTCCTGAAACAAACACACATACAAAAAAAAACAAACCATGTTGTGTTGAGAACCGCTGGCGTGTGTGCGCGCGCGCGCGCTTCATTCTCTCCGAAAGCAATGCAATAAAGAGGAGCGCGTGCGCGGTTAATGCTTTTATTATTATTATTATTATTATTATTATTATTCCCCGCATTCAATCTTAATTTGTCGATCTGCACCGCGCAATACACATGTGTTTAATCGTTTTAGTGATGTTTTATAAACACTGGCTGATTTCAGAACTGACGGACAGCACAGGGGCACGGAAATGGACGCATAAACAGGGGGAATAACCCTCATTGTAGCTTTATCTGATGTCTGATGCATCTAAGATGCCGATCTGAGCAATCAGATTTAGTCTAGCGCATTGCTGATCATTACTCAGCATTGTGGAGCATGTTAAAGGACACACAAACACACACAAACACACACACACACACACACACACACACACACAGCAGTTTGCCCTAATTTCCAAATAGCCTCGATTACAATTCCGACTGCATCTGAAATGACTCTTGGCTCCCAGTGTGCACGCAGTGTGTGTATATTCTTCAGTGTGTGTGTATTCTTCACCGCACAAACCTGAAAGCCTGTGATTTGTTTAGTGTTTTTCCTTCTCCCCAGTCCGTGCTGTTTGTGCACCTGCCCGCGCGCGCGTTTTCTCTGTAGCTACACGCTGAAGAGAGCAATTAACCTTCTCTCCAAGACGTTTGGTTAATGATCCCAATCACACAACTTTTACGGGGTGGAAGGGGAAAAAAAAAAAAGTTCAATTAGCAAATCCGGGTCAAATATTGCATTAGGTCCGGGAAATAATCCGAATTCAGCCTCACCTTGCAGACATCATAGTGCTCGTACTGGTCTCTGCTGCGTCGAGGACAAAACTAAACGGATCCATCTTCAAAAACAAGGACCTTGAGATATCACATCCATAGAAAGTCCGAGAAGCTGTAGTGTGTACATGTACACGCACACGCACACGCACGCGACGTTTTCCCGCACGGGTCTCATGGGCGTGTAGGGCGCAGGCTCGCGCAGGCTCGCGTCTTCACAGCTCCAATAACGTCGCGTGTAACATCTACAGGCAATAAGGACGTAGGCAAGATTTATAAATAAAAAAAATAAATCAAATCAAATCAAATAAAAAGTAGACTATTAGACAAAAAGAGAGAATAATATTCTGATCTGGAGAATCTGAAGGAAATTGCTGTGAAACAAACCCACAGTGTTGCACTAACTTCCGCAGCAATGAACAGCTTTAATTTAGTGCGAACAGACTGAGTACAGGATCTTAGGAAAGGTGCCCTTCTTTGTGCCTAAACATAAACCATCTGAGGAAAAGATTTCATTTGAGAGGAATATTTGGAACTTTTGGCATTTTATCACCTCCTGTGATTTTGGATTATTGTCTCTTTTTTGTTTACTCATGTGACTGAAATATATTTGATCCTTTTATCCTTCTAATTTGATCAAATATCCTTAAATCATCTCCAGTGCTTTTATCCTTGGAGTCTCAGAGATCATTTTGGAGTTCTGAAATTGATAATGATGTGAAATCTTTCTCTATTTTTTCTTCTTCTGACTTTATTTCTAATCAGTAGATCCAATATGGCTAAGTTTCAACACCTCCCAAACTATTTGCGTAGGCTACATGTGAGAAAATTGTTCAAAAAGCAGCAGAAGCATATTTTTATATAATGATATATTATCCAATAAACACTCTTTCTCTTTGGGATCAATTTTCTATAAAAGCCATGGAAACAATAGTCCAATCAAAAGAATTCAAATGAACTGTGTAGAAATATACAGTATAATATTTACGCCCAACCACCACCATCAATAAGGTCAACAGAAACCCTGGTGCAAGATGCCACCACTTCATCTACAGCCCCACAAAACACTCCGGCTGGGGTGGACGACACACCACATGCTCTTGAGTCACAAGCAGCCCGTGTTTTTATGCTATATCTAGCTGGCTTGCTTAACATGTATTGATGAAAGGGACGTCTCCTTCGGAAAAGAATAAGACATTAATTAACAGTAATACTGGGGTCTGGGTTGTAAAGCAGGGGCAACCCACCTTTCCCCCAACATCCCTGATACTATAGCTGCCGATTGATCATATTCTCTTCCATGTCCTCTTGCATCGCTGTTAGCAAATCATATGATACGGGAGACCGTATGAAACGATTTCAAGGACATTGTGGCAGGGAAAAATTGCGAGCACTCTTGTGAGAGGGTTATTGCTATTTCATCTGAACAACAATCAGAGTGTAAAAACAGGACAAATTGCACTATTTAATCTTAGTTAGTCTTATAGCGAGCGTCTCTGAGATCCAAAGGATTAAAAATAATTTGCTTAATTTTTTGTACAGGACTTCAAAAGTTCTCGTAATTAGGAAAAGTCAAAGAGTATGAAGCAAAAAAAACAAAAAAAAAAACATAATTAATTATATGTTTTATGCATTTAAAGAGGGTCTGGGGGTCTCTGAGACCTCAAACATAACATCTGGGTTCATAGAACTATGATTTCAATAGATATCTGGGCATATATTAGCAGTATCAGTCACTTTAGTGTTCCTTCTAATAAATCATATATTACACTATATGGCCAAAAGTATGTGGACACCTGAGTATTGAACATCCCATTCCAAACCATGGGCATTAATATCGAGTTGTTCTCCCTTTGCTGCTATAACAGCCTCCACTCTTCTCGAAAGACCTCCCACTAGTTTTTGGAGCGTGGCTGTAGGGATTTGTGTTTGTTCGTCCACAAGAGCACAAAAGGTCGGGGCACTGATGTCTGACAGGAAGACCTGGCGTGAACTTGATGTTCAAGTTCATCGCAAAGTTCAGTTCAGTGGGGTTGAGGTCAGGGCTCTGTGCAGGACACTCGATTTCTTCCACTCCAACCTTCGCAAACCATGTCTTCTTGGGTGTTATGGTGAGCTGTCCACATACTTTTGGCCATATAGTGTATTTAGGAATGCCATTTGTTTGCAATATGATTCTGTTGATATGGTGAATCCTGATATAGTACACAAAACTAAACATATATCCAAGTTTTTATTTTATTTTATTTTATTAATGTCACTATAATGCAAAAAATTTTAAAAAAAATCTACCATGTTACAGGATTGTGAATGCCATCACACAGGGTTGAAAATAACATGCCAAGATTTACTACTTGGCAAAGTCTAACTAATAATACTCATCTATTATTAGTTTAAAAAGTTAATAGTCAAGGAATTAGACAGTATCTATGTACAGAACAGAATACCAGTGGAATAAAATACCTTAAAAATTTAATCAACAGCATATATATATATATAAACCCACCCCAAATCAAACTAGCAATGAGACTGCAATTCTTAACTAGCAGTCAGCATCCGAAACGAGCGTCATACTGGATTTACGCTGTCACATTTCATTTCTTATTGCTTGACTGAATGAATGTTTATTGCATCCGTCATTCACTGACTGAGCCTAGCCCACATATCTTATCTGAATTTCCATGAGACAAGATGATGCAGAATTAGGCTGGCGAATAATTTCCAGAACATCACTGACAAAGCAAAGCAAATCTGCACAAGCTGGCCAAAAAAAAAAACACTACTTACATATGTAACTGTGGTTATTTGAATAACAGATAACCGCCAGGGGCACCGAGAATCCCCTGGATAACGTACGTATACCAAAATGTGTGTTACGAGGAACTGACAGACTGGTTGGAAAGGTGTTTGGAAATAATTGCAGTACTCACATCACTGGGGAGGGTGATGTTAACCCGGCAGAGCCTGGGAAAAGTGCAGGCATCCCAGTAGTAGTATTATGTTCCTGAGTTGCCCTGGGAAGTATGCCCAGTCACAGCTGTTAGGGTTGAATTAGTGGGCACACATCATATAAGATCTGTCATTGAACTTGAAAGAAGTACGGCCAGAACCCACCTCCAAATCTCTGAGCCAGTGTTGCAACTTTCTTGCTAAGTTCGGCAGCTGTATTTTCAATTAGTCATCTTTTTTCCCCCAACTACTTCTTTTCGTGTCTTCAGAAAATCTTTCCTTTTTCACGCTTTGATTCGCAACTCGCAACTATCACGATGATGAAATGAGATCCAAAATAGTCTATGATGGCATCTGCTGATTTCTGGTGACTTTCTGAGCGTGTGTTAGCTACTTTATAGCCACAGGCATCATTACAGAGAAGTCGTCTTTCAATCGGATAGCTCACGGTAATCTGTCTCAAGGACACACCGAGCCCTGTGGACAGCAATTAAACTCAGTCTGTAGACCTGCATGAGCAGCACACTGATGGATCATAATAGAAAGAAAGCTTCCTCCTAGCATTAGCTGCCTAGCCTGCAAATATCAGCTTTGTACTTTACTCTGATCCTGCAGAACAAACAGAGACCACAGCACCAGGCAATCGGATCTAAAAACACTGTCCATCAAGTGTAGAGTAAATCCACACGCTACACCGTCTTGTCACACATTTCCATTAAACTTCTACCTAAAAATACAGAAAAATGCCACACTCAGTCATGTTCACTACAGTTACAGTGATGATGCTAACATGTATACACATACAGATATATTCCCTAATTAGTCCTTGTCATTTATGCATATCATATTATTTTAAAATGAAATTGGAACCCAAAATTATTCCACATATAACACATTTAATTTATCTTAAACATGTTCAAGAAGATTTTTGGAGAAATTGACCAAATGGTATTTACTTTAAGATATGCTTAATATGGTGTGCTTTGAGCATGTGTAGAAAAGAGACACAGGTTACCATGGCAACCAAAGAGTTAAAGGTTAAAGGTGGACAAAAGAGAGCGAAAGAGCAATTAGTGGGATGAGTTTAAACGATAAACCGACCTGCTTTTCTTTGCGCCGTTTATAAATAACAATTGATTCTCGCCAACGTCTATAAACAACCAAATAACCTCAGGTTTAATGCATGAGATTTTAAACCAACATTCAGAAACCAGGTGGGAAAAAATAAGTACACCCTTCCTACTTCCACAGTCATTAAGAGAGGAATTAGCAGCCAGGTGTTACTAATGAAATGCATAAGATGAGTTCATCAATAAGTTTTAAAGACTACCTCTGTAAAAGGCAGAACTTTTATAGAGGCAGTTTGCTGTACTGGAGCACTCAGGTGTGTCATACCAAGAAGAAAGAACATCAGCCATGACCTCAGAGAAGCATTTGTTGCTGCACATCAATCTGGGAAGGGTTATAAGGCCATCTCCAAACAATTTGAAATTCATCATTCTACAGCGAGAAGCACTGTTCACTAATGAAGAGCCTTCAATATTTCCAGCAGCGTAAGCTGGCCTGAAATTGGGTCATGCAACAGTATGGAAGTATAATAGTGCCAAATGTCCTCAAGGCAAAATGGCATGTTGAATTACACAAACTGAATAAAAACATATCGTAATAACAATACTTGAATTTTTCTGCCCAGCAATTTGACACAAATTGAAAAAAACCACAGCAATATCAATGCTTGAATTAGTTTCCTCTGCAATTCATTGGGTTTGTATATTTTGATTGAAAACAAAATTCCTGCATTAAAAATTCAATGCACACATATTGCACACTTGCACCTTGCCTTGAGGACATTTGGCACTATTATACTTCCATACAACAGGACAATGATTCCAAGGACACCAGCAAATTTGAATGAGTAAAGAAGAAAAACAAATCAAGGTTTTTGGAATGGCCATGTCAAAGTCCAGACCTCAACCCCACTGAGATGCTGTGGTGGGATCTTAAGAGAGCTGCCCACAAACATCGATGAACTGAAGCAATGTTGTAAAGAAGAGAGGGCCAAAATGTTGGATTACTTTTGAGGTTATTTGAAATTTAAGAACGCACAACCGCAGTGGACCGAGATGGCAGCGCCCATCCTCCACCTTATGCCTGTAGTATTGCATCATTGCTGCGTGATGGAAAACACTTCTATCATGTTTTCACAGCTGTCACTATTTCTGTGTTAAAAACAGCTGGCCTGCCTAAAGATGTCTAAAACCGTCCAAGTTAGAGTGGATATAAAAAGCCTACACACCCCTAATAAAACTGCAGTTGTTTTTGTAATTAAACCAAGATAACCCACATCAGATGTTTTTCTACTATTAATATGATATAGCAACCAACAAAAATCAAGGGGAAAACAAATAGAAATGGGGTTGGGGGGGATCATTACAATAACATAAGTGGTTGCACAAATGGTAAAGTAATGATCATACACCTGTCATCAACAAAGTGGTTCTAATTAACCTTAAACAACATAAACAAGCTGTTTCTGTACGGTTTTCTTCCTGCTTTCATCTGGCCGCTGCAGCAATGGTCTATAAAGAGCTTACAAAGCATGTACGGGATCTCAGTGTTGAAAGCTATCGATCAGAAGAGGAGTACAAGTATTATTTTTTTTTTCTGTAACATTTCATTTATTGTTGGAAATGTATTGTTTGGAAATCTTCAATGCTTTTGTACAGACTCAATAATGCAGAAGTCACAAAAAGAAACACCTATAAGAAAATGTGTACAAAGAATCTTCTACTTCTGCACACTAGTACTGTACATGTAATCAGTTCAGTCTGTAATCAGACACCAGCTATAAATACAGAGAAATGCGCTTAGACAATCTCTATATAAGACAGCGGACAAAGTTTAAATGGTGCCAGTAATGTTTTCCTCCAGTAATGAGACTTCATCGAGGGATTACATGTTTCTCATTGCAAATTTATAATCTTTTAGGAGAATTATTTTTATTAAACTGTCACTAATGTTGTGTTGTTATTGGGGTTTTTTATATAAGTAGATTGGATTACAAATGTAGAGCTTAGTGCGGCATTGGATTGCGATAACCTGATATTATTTCATCCTAAAACAGTTTAAAATCATTCCAATTGAGAGAGAGAGAGAGAGAGAGAGAGATAATATAGGGAAAAGGAATGCCTAATCCCAGCCTCTTTTCCCACGCTAAGCTATATGTCTCAACGTCCTGAACAATGTCTTGAGTTCCATCAGATATTTCTGACATAAGAAAAATGATGTCACAGCATCAGTACAGCTCCTCGACGTATTATTCCCGAACTCACAATATAGGAAGTTTCAATTCAAGGATGATTATTCAAACCCTTCATTAACAACCACGACACGTTATGTTCAGTTTGTCTAGCTTTAGACCACACATTAGACCAGATGTATTTAATTAATCCTCTTCTCACATTATCTAATCTATTGAACATCAAAGCTCTCGGAGGAGCCTTTCATATTCACATACACGCTGTAGAGTCTGGGAACTTGGTATAGAGTAGCTACTTCATCAAGCGCTGTGCACAGATCCTGAAAAAAACACCCATAAATCTGTCTTCTGAAAAGAGATAATGAGGAGAAGTGTCCCGTTCTTCACTGCGCACTTCGTAGCTATAGTGGAGAACATGACCATGACCATGACCACGACCATGACCAACCATCACAACAAAGCAGACAACCTGTTGAAATACTTTAATATTGCTGAAAATACACTAAACTGAAGTGCACTCATTAAATAGTTGACTTTATTTTCTCTCGCTAGTTTGCATTTCTTCAGCACATAATGCTTCCTGCTCTCCATTCAGCCACCCAATACATGTTAATGTACAACCCTGATTCCAAAAAAGTTGGGACGATGTGTAAAATGTAAACCCGTATGTTATTCACAGTAGAACACAAAATGCTGAAAGGTATATACAGGTTTTAGAGCAACTTCCATTCATTCCATCCCATCTTTACTTCTGAGAGACTCTGCCTCTCTAAGATAGTCTTTTTATACCCAATCACGTTACTGACCTGTTCCCAATTAACCTAATTAATTAAGCAAAATGATCCTCCAGCTGTTTCTTTTTACTAACACTTACTTTTCCAGCCTTTTGTTGCCCACCGTCCCAACTTTTTTGAGTCGTGTTTGGCCATGAAATTCAAAATGAGCTTATTTTTCTGATTAAAAACGGTCTGTTTCCTCAGTTTAAACATTTGATATGTTTTCTGCATCCTATTGTGAATAACATACGGGTTTATGAGATTTGCAAATCATTGCATTCTGTTATTTATTTACATTCCACACAGCGTCCCAACTTTTTTGGCATTGGGGTTGTAATTGCTCGAGGCCTTTTTAAGCAACAACAGATGAAGATAATTAAAATATAAATACAGCGTGATCTATCTCGAGTTCGTTTTGCTAAGTGGGAACACTTACAGTGCGTATCAGAAGCAAATATGGGAACTCTCTTTCCCCCGCTTCGGTCCAGTGTTTCTCAGGGAAGAGCAGCGATAAGAAAAAGTAATGAGAGAGAGAGAGAGAGAGAGAGAGAGAAGAACTCTCCATTCCTTTGAGTTTGATTTCTAGCTAATAACTTCTAATTGTAGAGAGGCTCTTAGAGAAGCACTTGGTTAGTTAGAAGCTGCGCGCAACTCCCTCGCCTCTTTATCATGCTGTGAAAACATCTAAGGTTAAAATAAAAGGGGTGCAATTTGCAGTTTTGTTCTGTTTTAACTTTTACATGAAAGCCATGATTTCAAAACGTGCTTATGTATACAATTTCACCTCGAGTATGTCATGGTTGCGTGTGTCTGTATGCTTTCAGCTTGCATTAATGGAAAGGCTGCTTTGGGCCAGATTAAATATCAGAAAGTCTTCTGGATCATACGTATGTCCAGGAGTTCAACAGACAAATATTAACTGGAACAGCATAATGTAAGACAAACGCATAAGAACAACAGATAAATGTCTTGATAACAAATTCAGTGCAGTCATTTGTCTATTCAGTAATTCTAATTATAATAGCTACATACATTTGATGTAAAATGACAACTGCAGTCAGCTGTGGGAATAAAGAGAAAAGAGGAACTGAAGACCCGTTCTAAAAGGGAGATGACGGAGCTAGTGGTGAGTCATCACACCCCATTACAATCAAACTGTTGCAGGTGAAGAGAGTCATAGTATCATACTAAATAAAATAGCCGTAGTCGTTGTTATTGCTAATTTTATATATACATACATAGGAGACACTGGCAAGGAAAATCTCCCTGAGATACCATGAGGAAGAAACCTCGAGAGGAACCAGATTTTTCTGCCTGACACCGCTTAGTGGGATTATAAATCATTATAGTAGAGAAAAGGTAAATAGTACTACATGTGTTAAAAGGAAAGAGAATTAGAAAAAGTCAGAGTCTTCGGGTCCTCACTAAGACTCCTCACTAAAGGTGTCAGATGTCAGTAATATGTAAATGGCTCAGCATAAAGCCATTCCCAATTTTACTGGATGCAGCCTTCCCATAATCAACCTGTCAGAATAAACTATCAAAGCTCAACAAATTATAGAAATGACAATTAATAATAATTTAATATTATTACGCTCTAAAGAAAGGTGTAACTGAATTACACCGTAATGTAGGTCTGCTTATACACGGCTGTAAACAATCACATCACTACAGCACAGTATCCGGACTAAATATTGTTCCATAATGTTTCATAAACAGATCCGGGGAGAAAAAAGGACGCACGTGAAATAAAATTAGTCTCTATTTTAGTCGCCATTACCTATTCAAAGAAATCTATATAGAATGAACTTATAGGATTACTAGGGGTTAGACCTGTGCAGCATAACGATTTAATCATGCACAATATTACACTGCCATGATGTCCATTTAATCTGATTATATATATATATATATATATATAATATTACCAGACTCACCAACCTTTAGTTCTATACTTTAACATTAACATTAACACTAGTGTGAGTCATCACTCAAAAACATGTCTTTTTCTCCCTAATAAAAATAGGAGATCAGCCAACTGCCATATGAATCTGGTATTATTTTTTTTTTTTAAGTGTTTTGAATTCTCTCATTATAACTGGCCTGCCCCTTTCTCCCATCTCACATGCTCTCGAGTGGACTTGCTAGGTGTCCTCATTTCTGTCAAGGTAAACGGAGAAT
>JANDJT010000071.1:21999319-22010323 GCA_024331685.1 Stegophilus panzeri
GAATGAATGAACGAACAAGAATTTCATGTGTATATGGGAACTATAGTGAGTGCAGTTAAATCCTGAAGCTGAAATGTGTGACAGATGTGAGAAGGTACGTGAAAAGATGTGTCACAGCTGCATCTTTGTTCTACTTTCACATTTTTGTATCTATGTATTTCTGGCATCATGTATTTCTTTCACTGTCTTGTCCGTTGTATTGGCTGTCTTTGCTGAGCTCATTCCTGGTGAAAACATCATAGTGTAAAAATGGAGCTTTTGTAATTGAGGACAGCATCCACCATGCTGCTCTAGTCTTAATGGAGACACCGCTCCTCCATCACCACCATAACAGCCATTACTCAGGACCTACAGTGTTTTAGCAGGCCATTGATGTAATGAAACTGGGCCTTCAATGAAGCCATTTCTGCTGCTTCAGTTACACTTGAGACCCTATGAGTGTCATTAGCACTAAAAGAAATAGAGAAAGTGCTGCTAATACTATAGCTGAAAAGGAAGACGAAAGTAATAGTCCCAAAACATGCATTGATTTAAGGAGGATATAGCAGTGATGCGGGTATCTTACATTTAAGGTATCTGCCAGGTGTAGGAGCTTCTGTGTCTCTTCTGCCATTTCTGAATCTCATGTGACTCGTTCGTTCATGCGAAATAATGATCTTTAGTGTGAAATAAATCGCGGTGTTAAAGCTACAGTGTGTTTTGTGTGCTTGGCCTCAGTGTGTAACGTATTTAACAAGTGCTAAAAAATAAAATTGGAAATTAAATAAAGTCAAAATCATGAAAAAAATAAGTGTGTTGTGTAACAGACAACGTGTTCAAATATGCATACCGATTCAAAGGAGAGGAAGAGGTGCACTGTTTTGGCTTCAGGCCTGTCCTTCAGGACTGAGATCCCGAGGGACAGAAGAAACGAAGTCGTGTGAGCTGGAGGTTTTTTCCTGTCATGTATTTACAGCATCCTTAGTAACTGCCTGTTCAGGATTGTGCTGGTTTAAATTAGATTCAGTGTTTCTACATTGTTTCTGGGGAAAGAGTTGGGTTTCAGCTTTAAAAATAAAAAACAAGCCATGAGTACTTCAGGTTTAAATCCAGATACAGATTCAGATAGAACCAGTGGCACTGTGTTGCACCCCTACGCTATAATGCAATCTCACTTCCAACTTCAGTGGTTCACAGAAAATAAACATATTTTTTTTAAATATTAAAAATACATGTATTCTAGTATTTAATATCATCTAGGGTCTTAAAAAGCTGTGTTAAGGACCAAATATTTTGTTGTACAATGTGTTTTTGCAAGGAAATAATCAATAATCAAAAGCTATTTTCATTATTTCTGCCAAAACTGACAAATTAAGAAATAAAAACTCATGGTCTATCCAACCAGTTGTAGTTATTGTTATTATTATTGTTGTTGTTTATTTGTTTGTTTTTATTTTTAGGAGAGAAGCAGATACTGTATACTGAAAACGTATTTATGTCTATGTGTTTAAGTCTAAGCAAAAATGTAAATATATAAGGAATATAAATGAAGTTTGATTTAATGCACATTTTCAGCAACTGTATTTAACACATCTGCAACTATGAATTATTATTATTATTATTATTATTATTATTATTATTATTGTTGTTGTTGTTGTTGTTAATAATATTAATAATAATAATAATAATAATAATAATAATAATTTAATGTTCTGCCTACAGTATAATGGCCAAACCATTGAAGGATTATAAACATCTATAACATCTATAAGGATTATAAACATCAATCTATATACATAAAGCCTTCATGACTACTGACATAAACCTACACAAGTGTTTATAAAGGCTTATTCCAGCCACCGCTTTTGTCTATTTTGACATCAACTTGTACAAAAACCCTGAAAAAAGTGTGTTCCCTAGTTAAATTTCCACTTATTATTTCCATCCAATTATTTTCTGGGTTTTTTTTTAATTATTATTATTTCTGCTCTTCTGCCTGCTGCACCAGAAGGACAACTTGTGAAAACCTATTATTACAATTTATGCAATACCAACTTTGAACACAAGGGGGCTGATTTTTAAGGCAGTGGTCTAGTAGTCAATATGGGGGGAAAAAAAACTCATCCCACGCACCTTGACTCATGAAAAATCTAGCAATCTCAAAAGATGGTGTGAACGACACACAGGTCATTTTAATAAAATAAATGGGCGATGAAGAAATTCAGTTTAAGCACCTGCATGACCCGGCTATGTATACAGTGAACTTTTCTTCTGCAAGTATTGACATAACTTTTGAACCTAAGTAGTGAACTGGACTCCTGAGATAAGTGTAGGACTTTATTATAAGCAGAGAAGCAGTACAGAGAAGTACAAGTCTGTGGAATCAAGCTGAGATTATGCAGTGACGCAGGAAGTACATTTTGAGAAGTAAGTATTTAGGGTGTCCAGGTGTGATTTCCACAGCAGTCCAGATGTGAAGTCACACAGCTGTCACAAAAAAAAAAAAAAAAAGTTGTGTCCCTAATGATGTACTATACACTGTGCACTTACACTATGTAGTATATACTTTTCCATCAAGTGTATGAATTTTAGACGGGTAGTATTGTGGTTTTTTATACCAACTGCAAGTATAAGCCTTTCCAAAAAAACAACAACAACAAAAAAAGTAGAAAAATCGGCTTGAGGACAAATAAGAGGCAAAAGAGAACAAAATAATCATAATTTGACAGGGCTTGTGCCACAGGGAGTGTCTGGGATTAGAAGCACTATTTAAAGCCTCCACACAAATCTGCCCCCCTGTGGGACTCCACCAGTGGATGAGAAATCAAAAGTGCAATCAAGCAAGGGAAAATAGGGAAGCCAACTCAGACCACAGATACTATCATTAGAGCGAGGAGAGAGAGGCGAAAGAGAAAACAAAACATGCTGGAGGCTCAGGTGCTGCTTGTTGCTTACAGACAAGAATCTGGAAGATGTAATTATTTCAACTAAAGAAATTCATCAATAACTAAAGGCTAACATGACAACATACGTAATATTTCCATATTTACAGTATTCTCTTGTATGTAGATGAATGAATTTAAATAGTATATCATACTAATGTATTTTATTGTATTTGTGTTGGCATGTTTAATAAAGATGAATATCTATATATATTAAGTATCACTAATTTATATTTAAAAATGCACTTAAACATCACTTATCACGCCAGTCAGTGGAACAGTTCGACATTTAACAGAACGAGGATTATTCCGCATGTTAATCATTAGCATCAAATTATGTTGTGTTTGTGTGGGAAAATCTCAGGACCACTGAATGAATATTTTTCGCACCACATACCTGTCCTAATCATTTCACTGCAGTTCCTGAATGATATGCTTTATAATAGAGGGGTGCCATTACATAGGACCCAACAAAAAAGTTGTGGGAGTGGAGAGTTTAGGGAAAATTGAGAAAGTGTTGGATATAACATTACAAGTCCAGTTAGATGGACATTTATTCACCAGTATTATAATCAACTTGATATGAAGTGAATAAGTGTACATTCCCACCTCTTACTGTGTTTACATGCAGCCAGAAGCCACGCCTCCTCCATTAGGACTGATAGACACAAGCCACACCTCCTCCAATAGGACTGACCAACATAGAAGCCACGCCTCCTCCATTAGGACAGATAGACACAAGCCACACCTCCGCCAATAGGACTGATATTGTGAATAAGAGGCCTGGGAAAAGCGCAGGACAATTTTTTTTTATGCTAACAGGATTTTCTACAGAAGCAAGAGCAAGTCTCGGGTACAAACGTTTTGGGGAAATGCAAATCTTTGGAGTATCCATGTGGGACCATCCACAGCTGCAGAAAGTGAATGACAAGTCCAGAAGCTCCAAGCAGATATACAGTATCAGGATGAGTCAGGCAGGTCCGGAGGGTGAGAGGAGAAACAGCAGTATTAAGGATCTGGCACCAGCATCACATCAGGCAGCAGGAGTACACATCCAGCTCAACCGACAGAGAGAGAACAGATTTTTAAGTAAAGAGTGATTATATGAGTTACTATATCCTTCCTGGCAGCTAGAACCAATCTGATTGTTTTCCTCTGACCCTCTCTCATCAACAAGACGTTTCCACCCACAGAACTGTTGCTCGTTCAACGTTTTTTCTTTTCTGTGCCACATGATTAGCTAACTGGATAACTGCCTAAATGAGCAAGTGTACAAGTGTTCCTTTTAAAGTGGACAGTGAGTGTGTATACAAATTCCAACTTTATTAATGATTGTTTATTTTTGTGCTCTGTGTAACGCGAGCGTGTCCACCAGGGGGTGGCGTCACGTGAACCTATCCAGAATTTGTAGCGAACGTAAACAGCAAATAACAGCAAAAAACAAACCAGAGTTCTGCGTAACCTTGTTTTAAAAAGTGCTGGGGAACAGAAAGACGTCTTGGGGCTCCATTATAAACCAAATCAATTCTCATTGAAAGCATATCTGAAGTGCTTTCACTCATCTGTATTCGGCAGTTTCCAGCAATCACAGAATATTGGATGCTTTCGATTTTTTTTAAATTGAATTGCTATGGTTCACATCATCTACATTCTTTCGTCGGAGTCCATTAGAAGAAAAAAGAAAAAAAACCACGTTGTACTATCCCGCAGGATTAAATTGACCAATATAAAGACAGCTACAACTGGTAGAAAGCCTTGCACTTAATACTGCACTTGCCACAGTCCCATGGTTGTAATTTTGAACAGACTACACTTCGAAAAACTGGTTGGGGACAATGAGGACATCTCCAGGTGACAGAAGATGGTACAGTAAGTATTAGATGTGATAAGGGGATTTTTTTTATGATTTACATATTATTCTATAAAGATTTATTGGTTATACGAGAGGTATTCTGAACAATATTACTCTGAAACCCTTCATAAAACCCACAGAAGAAAGGTAAATGTTTTTGGGTATCCAACAGTCATGGACACACCTCTCCACCAACCAGTCAGACTTCACATGAAGGCCAGTGGACGCACAACACCATCATCAAGCAAGCAAACAAGAATCCTCATGTATCCTTAGTTCCGTTCCTTATGTTCTCCCTTCCACACTGTCCACGGTTTCCTAATCCTGAGTAGATCACCAGAATTAAAATTAGGGGCTTGGCTTCTAGCATCTGTGGATTTTATTTTTATTGTTTTGCTTTGTCTTTTGTTTTTCACCTGATGTCACATGTTCTCATCTGTATTCTTTGCATTCGCCATCTGTGGAGTGGCTCTCAAAGGGGTTACTCCAGTGATTGCCTGAGCAGTAACTGAATGACTTCCTGGGTCTCCTTGGACTCTCTCGTTCCTGGGGTCTCCTTGGACTCTCTACTACCTGGGATCTCCTTGGACTCTCTACTACCTGGGGTCTCCTTGGACTCTCTCGTTCCTGGGGTATCCTTGGACTCTCACGTTCCTGGGGTCTCCTTGGACTCTCTCGTTCCTGGGTTCTCCTTGGACTCCCTCGTTCCTGGGTTCTCCTTGGACTTTCTTGTTCCTGGGGTCTCCTTGGACTCTCTCGTTCCTGGGTTCTCCTTGGACTCTCTCGTTCCTGGGGTATCCTTGGACTCTCTCGTTCCTGGGGTCTCCTTGGACTCTTTCCTTCCTGGGGTCTTCTTGGACTCTCTCCTTCCTGGGGTCTCCTTGGACTGAAGCTGTCACTAGGCAGACTTTCATGAATCTGTTAAATCTCTCTAATTCCCCATCGACTTTTTGGTTTGTTTGGTTTTTTTCCATAGTCCATTACACGGTTTTCGGGGACGCTGCGTCTCATTTCACTGCACCTTTGTACCACCTACGAATGTGCAAGTGACAAATAAAGCTTTGAATCTTGAACCTCGGGAAATTGTAATGCTACATCATACAAAGACATCCTATAGAGTTGGTCCGCTTCCTACTTTGTGGTAACAGTTTGTGGAAGCACCACATATGGGTGTAATGGTCAGGTGTCCACAAACTTTTGGCCATATCATGTGTTTGTAACAGATAATGGTTTGTAACCTACAGAAATTTACAATGAGGGGAAATAAGTATTGGGACACTTTCTTGTTGTTTTTGTTATGTAATATAATTTCAACGCATTCCTCCACTTCAAAGTTGTGCTCATGAATATGCATTAAATAAAAAAGATATATTAAGGAAAAAAAAACCTAATTTGGTAAGGGGGAAAGGATTCAGACACCACAAATGACCAACATTAGTACAGCTTTGTTGTAAAGCTGTTCTGTTGTCAAAGCTATCACAGCTTCCAGATGTCTAATGTAAGGAGTAATCATCTTTAGTTCTTCAAGGGTCTCTCTGGTGGACCCGCAATTTCAAAATCCTCCTTAAATGTTTAATGGGTTCAAGTCAGTATATTGGCCAGGCCATGCAAGTCCTTCTTGAGTTATTTTTGGCTGTACATTTGGGGTCGTTGGCTTGTTGAAACCTCCACCTTCTCTCCAAATTCAGTTTCCCTGTATTCAGCGATGAGATTAAAATTCAATTCTAATACGTCCATTCATATTTCCTTCGATGGCGTGTAATGGGCATGACAGTACCAGGTGCAGAGAAGCATCATGATGCACACTAGGTATGGGGTTCCTGGGATCAAACACACAACCTTTTATCTTCAAACACAACAAGCTGAATTATTGCCAGAGTTCTATTTTTATTTCTATTTCGACCACAGCGCTGTATATTGTTCCAAAAGAGCTCTGATTTGTCTCAACGCGTTTAGATCTCTGTGCTTCTTTTTGAGCAGAGGAGTTTTGTGTGGGGTGCAGGAACATGGGGAGATGATTTCGCCCCATGTATATCTAAAACATTATTTATTTTTTATGTAATCTTTACATTTATAAACGGTACATTGTGAATATAGTGTCTGAATACTTTTTCCCTATCAGAGTATTAATACATGCCTTTTGTTCATAATTATGTAATTATGTCTGAATCCTTCTTTCCCTTCACTGTATGTAGAGTATGAAGGTAAAAATACACAGGACCATGTTCAGATTCTGTGACTTCAATCCAAATATTATATCAGTGTTTACACAGGGAAATCTGCACATAGCTAGCGAGATGGGTAAAGTACCTGCTTAAGTCAATTTTCTGAGCTGTGCACAATATGCAAATCACCTGTGTGTAATTCACGCCTCTGAGTCTATCGAGCACACCGCACTAGACTGATGCAGCCTATCAGTAACGGTCATGTCAGTTGATTACACAGTGTGACACACACACACACACACACACCCCCTGGGAATGGGGCTAATATTTTTTCAGCCCGCTTCAGTGACTCATCCCTAACACATCATCAGCAGTGGTGTGTTACGCACTCAGTCGTGGGTGTAATGAACATCCACGAGGTGGATTATTTACTCTATCATCCATTTTCCCCCCAAAATGCATTTGGAGAAGAAACTAAAAGTAGCTAAGTACACATTGTCCAGTCAAAATACAGTTTACACAAAATAACAGACAACCGAATGTACGTTTGGGATCGTTATTGTTGTTGTTGTTGTTGTTTTTTAGTTCAATGAAACATATGCATCTTTTCTGTATATTTTCTTTTAAGGACTTGAAATACTAAAAAGATTCTAATTCACTAATGCAGCTCCTTTTCTGCATTTATTGTAAGTGTGTCTGTGTGTGTGTGTGTGTGTGTGTGTGTGTGTGTGTGTGTGTGTGTGTTGCCACAATATTATATATAATTCCCCATTGATGAGACGTTGTGATATAATTTATTGCTCAACTTTAATAGTTTAAGTTGTTCAATAACAGCACCAGCTGCCACTGGGGTTTTCTAACACCTGAACAATTCCTACATGACAAATCTCTTCACAAGTTCTCAAATTCTTGTAGGAGATAATGAGACAATTGTCTGCTCAAACCATTTCACTACAAATGATATATTTATTGAAATATTATCTCTGCTGAGCTGGCAGTAATGATCCTTAACCAAACAAATGGCATGCTAACATCATCATATACTCTCTCGCTCTCTCTCTCTCTCTCTCTCTCTAATACTGTACACATTTAGTCACGTACAGTCTCTGTGCCCATGCATGTGTGAAAGAAAAGAGAGAAGGAAGAGAATAACTATCTATAAATTGGTGTAGGCATGTCAGTTATTTTTTTATTATTATTTTCCTATTGTGGCTGTGCGTGTGTGCATGCATAAAAAGAAAGGCAACGTATGCTGTGCTGATGTATAAATATTCGCTTTTTTTTTTTTTTTTTATTCAATATTGTGAAAACCCTGCAATATTTGCATTAAGATCATGTGTAATCTGTCAAAATGCTGAAATATTTGGTAAAGGAGGGAGACAATATATATCCAAGAGGGAAGTAAGTGAAAAACTGCCTTGTCTATAACCTTAGAGATTTATAAGTACTTGATAATGCAATATGATCTAACTAATGCATTACTGACGTACATGAACTGAGGAGCATGACCTTGCAGTAGTGCTGGAGTGGCCACAACCAAGAACTGATGATTCATCTCAAACTTTAGCACCATCACTGCACCCCTCAAAGGTGCTCCATCCACCTGCTGAGGTGAGAGTTCAGTTAGAAGAAGAAGCCGTTATTTGTCGCATAGTGCAGGACAAGAAGATAGAGATAAAGGCTCAAGGGCCCAATAGTGGAAGCTTTGCAATGCTGGGGCTTGAACCCCCAACCTTCTGATCAATAACCCAGAGCCTTTAACCGCTGAGCCCAACAATTCAATTCAATTCAATTCAATTCAATTCATATAGCAGCCTTAGAGAAATCCGGCCATAGGTTTAGATCCAAAGGAAAAACTCCATAAGACAACATGATGAAGAAACTGATGAGAGGAACCAGACTCAAAAGCGAAGCCATTTTTCTGGGTGACACCACATATTGGGATTATAAATCATTACAGTGTACAGTACAGCTGTAGAAGAGTAAAGGCAAACAGCACAATGTGTGCAGTCCTGATTACAGCAGAAGAAGGTACATCTTTGAAGGTACAAATCTACAGTACAGGTGAGATTACCCACTGAAGCAAGGATGTGACATGAGCATTAAAGCTTTTTTGTGTAAATCTTTAGAGCATCTAGGGCTCCATTCACACCTGGCATTAACATGCGTCCCGGGTGACGGGATCACAACAGCTGAGACGCACTAAGTAGAGCTGTGAATGGGGTCAAATGCTGCTCAAGACACATTGTGATCTGATCACTCGAATCACATTCAGAGGAGGTCTCATATGGCCATATGACATTTGCAGTGTGAATGTGTGTGTGTGTCTCGATGCATCCTGGACACAACAACAAAGGTCCAGCTAATAGCCTGCGTCATTGCCCTAGCCAGAGAATGTGTCATCATTGTGAGACTGTACTGAACGGTCGAGCTCTCCGACACTAGGCTAATGAATAAATCCAATGCTATAACGGCAGCTGCTTTTCAAAGCGTTATTCATCATCTCATCTCTCACTGATTTCTAAGTTTCGTTAGCAGACCATGCCATTGAAACCTTTGAAACATCTCTACAGGAGATACATGAGATATGATTCTCTAGACATTTCTGCCTGAAAGTAAATGCAGTGGAATGCTGACGTAATAAATGTGCGTGACAGCTTTTCTCCAGCTGGAACAATGTGCGAAATCCAATCACAAGCGGTCACTGGAGACACGTTCATAATGCCGGGTATGAATGGCTATGCGTCTCAGCTGTTGTGATCCCATCACCTAGGACGCATGTTAACGCCAGGTGTGAACAGGACCTATGTGGGACCAGCCACAGCAGCAGAAGGTGAGTCATGGTTCACATTCATAGAACAAATTGAACCAGCAGAAAGTGAAAATATATGATCTGATATTTAGCCCAATTATATGAATACGCCACTACCTGTACTGTACATGTCCGTTTTAGGAAATATAAACCATTTCAAGTGTGGGCTGATTAGACAAGTGTGGGCTGTATATTGGTGCACCATATTTAACCATGGTAATCTATCATGATAACGACCTTTTTCTATCGCTCACACCAATGGTTTATTTTTCATTTTCTCTCCTTGTCCTTTCATGAATCTACTTGCTTTTGTTCTTTCTATAATTGATGACACATTCTTATACCCAGGTCTTCTTGGCTGACTATACTTGTATTACTCATTGCCATCATGCTCATCGTTTGTACACATAATGTACATAATAATACATTTGATCATACTTATAATAACATCCATTGTTATCTATTGGTCTAAATCTTTGTCATTATGTCATTATCTGAATTTCTGGCAATAACAATGTCCCTTACATATTCACTGACCTAAGTCTTGGTTTGAAGTGCAAATTAAAACCAAGCCACGGTTTTACATCGCTTCACACTGATTTCGACGTGGGAGGTACACCGAGGCAGTGTCACTTCTTTGCTCAGGTCTATCTGCCAGGGAATAGGCCTGCCTGTGGGCCTTGGTGGTGACACTGCCAATGTTAGGGACTCAGCTTTTGCATGGAACTCACAGATGGCTCTCTACAAGCACTTACTCACATCCATGTAGTTGCTCTTGCCTTGATCTCAACCAGCAGAACTTCTATGAGAGATGTTGGCCTGAGGTTCTGGACAGCGTGTTCCATCACCATCACCAACTGAGGGAATATTTTTTGGAAGAATTATCTTCCATCCCTTTAGTAGAGCTACAGAGATGTGTATTATACAGGCACCCTTGATAAATATGAGCAAAGAAGGCTGTGAAAAATTGTCTTTATTGTTTAACCATTTGATTTTTTGTTAAAAAAAATTCACAAAATTACTCTGCTCACATGGATATCAAACCATTGCAAACACAACACAGGTTTATATATTTTTTAAAAAAAATCTATTAAATATATGTGTGACAATTATTGTCATCCCTATGAATTCATATGAGAAAAATATATTTGAAGTATATATTTTTTTAAGTGCACCTTGGTGACTAGGAACAGGAAATTGTTCAACCATGACTTCCTGTTTCACAGGGGTATAAATATGAGGTAACACATAGGC
>JANDJT010000071.1:22031263-22043087 GCA_024331685.1 Stegophilus panzeri
ATTAATGTCACATGTCAGCACTGAGCATTTCCTCAAAACATTTCCCTAAGTACTAACCACACATCACATTGCCTGTTGTTTTTGTGAGTGAGACACTTAAACTGCTCTCCGACTCACTGTGGTGTGTACTTCCGCGTTCATGTCATGTGATTGTGGCTACAGATGCAACAGCAGAGCCTAAAATAAAGGTTTTGTTATGTATAAAGGCTGTTGAATTGTGATGTGTTGAATATAATATAAAGTTACAACTACCACTGGTCTCTTTAGCAAGTCCTGATTTTTCGACTCTAAGAAACTACATGCCAAGATAATACATACTATAAATATACAAGCATTTGACATGACATTTGACAAACCCTCTTCTAAATGACAGGAAATTTGGATATCTATACGGAAACAAACAAGTCACAGAGGCACTATTTCTTTTATGACTTGACTATGGAGATGATATTAGCACACAGGCATGACTGTACAGAAATACCTCTTGGTGCTTTGTTATTCACTTTTTGTTATTCAGACTTCTTATCGTAGTTTCTGCCACCACTGCTCGTTCTCAATTAGCTTTCCTAGATATAAATCATATAGTAGAATGACTCTAGTGTGCTTGTTTCAGACACTTTCTCTTTTAAAAGGTTTGCGTGACAGCAGACAAACACATAAGAGTTAAGTGATAAGAGGAATGTTGTGCAACTAGATATAGAATAAAAGTAAAGTAGTTATTAGCTATGGTGTGGATATTTAAAGAAATACCCCTGACTGGTTACACATCATACTGCACGTTCATCAGTAACACAAAGGGCACTGGCAATTGCACTCCTGAGTCACAAGTTAGTCATTTCTTTCTTTTTCTTTTTTTTTTTTTTTTTTGGCTGACACACCAAATTGAAGCCATGAAGGTCTTGGTAATTATCCATTGAGTTGAATCATGTATAGAGCTATGGTCCTCCAGGATGGTGGAGTCTGACAAACCTGACCTTAATTATCACACCTGCTATGTAGTGTACATGTAAATATACCTAGCACTATTTATAGCGTATTGCTTTTTATTTCCTTCTAATGTGGTATATGTTTCACCGTTTTATAAAAACGAATACCTGCATTCATTCTCACATAAAAGTAGGTTACAAAGCTCTATCCATCCATTTTCTGTACCGCTTATCCTTACTGGGTCACGAGGAACCTGGAGCCTATCCCAGGGAGCATGGGGCACAAGGCGGGGAACACCTTGGACGGGGTTAATTAAAAGATTGTTTATAAAAACAAATATTGATAAGATTCTTGATTAGATTCTTTATTGTCATTGCACAAGCAAGTCTTTCATTTGGCATCAATCCAAACAACACACAATTATGTGTGTAAAAAAAAATCATTAAAAAAAACATTTATACTAGGAATGAGGAAAAGTGTGATCTCAGTGAGTCCGTGGCACAGATTTTGGTGCCAGAAGAGCTAGCCCTGACCTCAACCCCACTGAACCCATTTGGGATGAACTGGAACTGGAGCCTCCTCACATCAACATCAGCACCTGACCTCAACCTCATTAACGCTTTTGTAGCTGAATGACGACTAAAAATCCCCACGGCCACACCCCAAAATCTAGAGCAAAGCCTTCCCAGAAGACTGGACGCTGTTTTAGAAGAAAAAGGGACTAAATCTGGAATGGGATGTTCAACAAGAACACATAGCTGTGATGGTCAGGGGTGTACAAACCTTTGGCTATAGTGTATATGAACAGTATTAGTGCAGTTGTGGTAAGGTCACATTTGGGTCAACTTCTTTATATGGGAAATGGTGGTTTGATGGTGAAAGGGTTACTGGGTTACTAATCAGAAACACATGGGTTCAAGCTCTAACACTACCAAGCTCTGACCTTAACCCTATCTCCTTCAAGGCTGCTGTATCATGGCTGACAATGTGCTCTGACCTCAGCTTCCTAACAAAAAGAAAGAAATTCACTGTGCTGTAAGGTGTATCTGACAAATAAAGGCTTAATCTTATACTTGTGCAATATGAGCACATTGCTAGAGGTTGAGTCATTGCAAATGGCCATGTTGCTTGGGGTGCTAGACACATATCCCACTACGGTTGAGAGGGCAGAGGGTCAGTTTGTTGAGGATGAGGGACATTTACAGACATTTACAGTCTGGAAACAGCTCTGGGGAAGAAGTTGCCTAGTCATGCTGTGAGGGTGTGCATGTACCTGTAGCGCTCTCCCAATGGAAACGGGATGTAAAGGCAGTGTCCAGGGTGAAATGAGCTAACATGGCCAACATTAACCACTCAGCTAATATTAGCTAAGTCATCAAATAATGAAATATAGTACATTCAGTCAATAGAAAAGGCGTTGCTGTACAAAACACAGTGCTAATATAGTATATTGAAAGCATCACAGTAATGCCTATGTGGACCTTAATCATCAGATCTTACTGTTATTTGTTGAATGAGGAGAGCAGATTGATTAAACTTGAATAGTATCTCACCTGTTAAGTTAAACATTAAATCAGAGCACACAGTTGCATAGCAATCAGTTACGTTTTTAGAGCCTGGATGAGAGAGATTTCCTAAGGAACGTATTGTTTGAATCAAACTTTGCAAAAAAAAAAAAAAAAAACACATTCTAACGCAGTTAAGTCATGTTCTGATGACTCAAGTTCACTAGAACACTTTTGTTTCAGAGGTTATGTGGAAGAACTCAGGAAATCGAATACTCCAAAGTCCATGGAATATGTTTTCCAGGAAATAGCACCATTTGTTTTAAGCAACTCGAACTAAAAACAACCAGTCTGATCTGGCCAAGGCTACCCATAACATCCCCTAAATTAGGCAAATTATATCAAGCACCTGTTCCATATAAAGTCGTCAAAAGCGCTGCAATTTTATTTATTTATTATTTCATTCAATTAATTCTCATTTTTCATGGATATAAATCACGCTTGACAGGTTTTCACCAAATGGCGTAGAAGCTGGTCGTTAAAGTACTTTGTGTTTGGATAAACAGAATTCCTTTAGCATCTGCTCACAGACTGCCTGTGAGTTATATTTCACTGACGAATGAAAAGGAATTCCAGATGATGGGCAGTCCAAGAACTTCCCTGCAGAAACAAGGAACATGTGGTGATAAAACCTCTGCTGCATTCCAGGCAATGAAAATGTACGGGTGGAGGCAGCAGATCTCAGAAGCCTGTTGACTTCAGAATTGAAATATTCTTGAATCCTTCTAAACCATATTTAAAATCTATTCCTTTATATAGAGAGACTGAAGAAGACAAATAACTGAGATGACAAATCTGGATCTTTATTTAAACATGAAGTAAGCAAAAAAATGTTGTCAGAATTCTGATTCATTCATTTGCACAAATCCAATTGCATTAAATGTTGAAAAAAAACTAAAAGGACTGGATTAGCTGTTATAGCTGGCTATGGCTAGACTACCCCAGGGGTATCAAACTCATCTTACAGACCTCATTACACTTAGTCCAATGTTGAGTCGGCCTGACCAAACTAATCAGCTTAGTAAACCAATAACACCATCAAACAACTCCTCTTAAATGTCTCGAACTGCTGGTGTTAATCTGGTTACATTCTTAATGTAGAAACAGATATATCATCTACAAGACCAATTTGTCATAGAAGGAGTAAAATTTTTATCAGTTTGCAAAGAAAGTTGTAATCGCATGTGTCTTCACCCCTGTTACTGTAATACACGAAGATTTACTGTATACAGCAATACATATACTGTTTATGAAGTATTATATACAGTATAGAACATTTTGTCAGTAGCTGAGTTTATGGCCCTGATTTTATTCCACTATTTTGTCCTTTATGTAAATATCTCTCTTTTCAGATGTTTCAGTTCATTCACAGTCCACACGATGGTTTTAGTTTCGATCACAGATTCTATATTCGTTTGGTGGACTGGATTAGAACCTTGATCAGACCAGGTCCAGTTCCAGGTATGTTAGGGTTCATTCATTCATATGAAATCCTATGAATATTGAAGCTGGGTAAGATATGGTATACTGGACCAAGCGGTTAAAACCATTACTACATAAGGAATAGCTTCTAACTGCTGAATCTAGAATCTATGAACACTCACGCAGGACCATGCTAGAGTAATCATGTTGGCTTTAGGAAACAGGGCTCTGGTTTTTATGACTCTAGGCAGAGTAGTGTAGAGATACCTAAGAGTGATTCACACTGCCTCTTTTGACTCTTTTCTGACTCGTACAATCTTAGGAACCTGCCGTTTCGGCCAAAACATCGCCAATGGTCTTGACATTGGTGATACGCTACTCATGCCACTATGTCTGTTGCTCGAAATGTGAGTCTCCAACAATTTATTTAAAAAAAAAAAAAAAAACTCTTACACATGATATGAAGGCCTTTATGATTCTGAATCTTTACTTAAGTATTTAACTTAAACACACTTTAGCAAAAAGATTCCAATGGGATGAAATGTATAAAAGATTAGGGTCAAAAACGACCTTAAAATGTTCATAGGTTAAGATTGTGTTCATTAGGTAGTCTGAAATCAGTGCCTATTTCAGGGACAAATAAATAAATAAATGAACAAACAAACAAAAACCGCATGTGATAATGGAACTCGACAGGATGTCGCTTGGAAAGTCGCCAGTTGGTGAATGATGCATTGCTTAAAAGTAAAACCAGGCACAGCTACACAAATATTGTCATTTCCATACTTTTTTTTTTTTTTTTTTAGCACAAAACCATTTCATCACGTCCATTCTCATTAACAAGGAAGGAAATACCCAGTCCAGTTTTGCTGACATCACTGGAAGAGGCTCATAATATGAGCTAAATGTCAATATTCACTATATCTTTTATCTCTTTTACAGGAAAGGACATTCCAAACCCTTTTCCCCAATTCATCAACTGTTCCTAAAAATATATATATAATATATGTGTGTGTGTGATGTAGACATATATCTCTCACACACCTTTAATATAAAGAATACAATCAGGTGTGAACGTTTAAGTGTAATATTTATCAGTAAGGGACTATGAGCATTCACACTACTGAAAAAATAAAGTAATGTTATGAAGCGTTTTTTCGTCTTTTCTTGAGTCTTACTAGCGTGTTTGTCTTTGTGACTTGTACCTGAGGCTTGACTGAAATATAAATGTCAAGCACTTTTCATCACAGTAAATAAGGGTACCGAGTACGTGGAAACAGGTCAGGATCAGAGCACGCTAAAAACACTCTGTTAATATTTATATCATGTTAAATGTATTTAATATTTATACTGTTATCACTAAACGAGTCATAGGTTATTGCCCAAATGGAAACTAGATGATTTCTGCTTTAATTTTAATCTTCCTGGGTCATATGGGTTTTAAATATGAGACACGTATCCCAGTGACATGTAGGATGTTTACTCAAGAGCGGGTTTACAGAAACTGGTTGGACCTGTTAGTTGTCACTAGGATGTATATGTGGATTAACTACCCGACAACTCTCATTACACAATGGGAGACACACCCAAGAGGAATGCTGCTTGTTTACCGTGGTCGAGCAAAACGAATAGAAATTCCCATTTAGTCTCTTCAGAGAGAGTAAATGTGACATTTGCTTACAGCCGTAAAAGGACTGATAATTAAGCAATACACAACCCAAACTATCTGATGGCAGTGTTGTTATGTGAGTACGCTGGACAGTGGAAAATGACCTTTCTTTAAATCTTTTTAATGTTTTTTAAACATACAAAGAGCAATACCATGAACTTGATGTAGTTACAAAAAAAAGTTTTCTCGACAAAAAGTCAATTATCAACCATACCGATTAACAAATAGCCAAACAAATGATAAGAGCAGCATTGCAAGACAGCATTAAAGGCACACTGAAGGAAACAGTCTTGCCCTGTCTAACTACTGTACATATTTGCCTCAAAAAGGAAAAAATATTTGACAGGGAGCTCAGCAGGTAGTGTTTCCGTGTCACAGTTCCAGGTCCCTGGTTTGATCTTGAGCTCAAGTTACTGTCAATGTTGAGTTTTGCATGCTGTCCTTGCGTCTCTGTGGGTTTCGTCCAGGATCCGTCGGCTTCCTCCAACCTCTTCAAAACTCAGAACTGCCTCTAAGTGTAAATGTATGTGTGTGCGGTGCCCTGTGATGGATTGGCGTCCCATTCGGGGTGTATTCCCATCGTGAACCCAGTGTTCCTGGGATTGTGTCCACATCCACATGATATGTAAAAGGTATTTCAGTGAAAAACAGGTAAACGATGGAAGCTTTTAGGTAGGTTTCATTTTAATACCCAACTCTGGCAGCTGGCATGAACTGATCTGAACAAATAGTTTATTTAACTTAGAGGTTTTTGTTTGTTTGTTTTGCTTTGTTTTGTTTATTCTTTTATTCCAGGAATCAACTGACTGGTTGATCATAAAATGCACATTAATTCTATTAAAAGCATTAACAGATACATTCGTTGATCAGGCTTTTTTTGTTTGTTTCTTTGTTTGTTTGTTTTTTTGAACAAATTGTTCCAATTCACTGTGTGGACAGTTTGAAGAAAATCAAAGTAGAGGGAAAATATAAATGTCATGTATTGCTTTAATAAAAGAGGAAATGACACTTTTGTAAAACACCCCAAAAATGTACAGGAAATCCTTAAAAATAGGTCAGCTTCTACACCAGGGAGAAAAGCAGAACCTGTACTTTATTCCATGTACTTTATGGCACTGAAAACCTTTTTTTTTTTTTTTTTTTTTTTTTTTTTTTTAAATGTTGATTGTTTTACAAAATATTCTTATGTTTGCGAATTTGTAATATTTCCTTGAGATGAAGATGAAATAGAGTTGAATGATTTTTATTTATATTTTTATTGACTTTTTATACAAAATCTGCCACTTACAACTCATGAATTTTGCAGGAGATACTATTGAACCCCTGACCTACATTTTTTAAATACTCTACCAATAATATATCAGATCTAAAAGCTGAAAAGGCAGCATTCTTTAAGTATGGATAATATCATGTGTACCAGACCTAAAAATCTAAAAGATCTAAAAAGCCAGCAGCTGGGTGTGATTAAGTGCATATTTATCCGGTAGTTACCTGATGAGCCGTGAAGACCCGGTGTAGAGATGCACACATGTAACTACCTGCTGACCTAAGGCCTTTTTCCTTTTCTTTTCTTTTTTACACAAAACTATGTCACTTGAGATTGGTAGCAATCTTGGCCGCTCTCCAGTGAGACCACATGAAAGCAGGAAAGTGAAGCTGAACAAAGAGGACCAAATAACAATAAAAAAAAGGCACTGGGACATACTGCGTAAACTGTGCAAACTCTGCAATACTCTGTGTTTAAGACAGAGGCTTCAAGCAGTCCTACGACAGTTAATGGATCACACGTGTCTGTGTCTGGTCTGAGTCATGGTGTACTGGTTACACCGGAGGAAATTTGCTTTGCTTCTCTCACATGTTGTTCTTCCTCACACGTTTACACTTAAAGTAAGTAGTCACACATTCATTTGCACTGCAGCATGGCTAGGATAAGTTCTTACACGTGTGCACACAGAGAAAAGCATCGGCATGGAATCAGACGTGTTTGCTCTCACCAAGGCTTTGGGACAACACGGACATCTGACTGGATTCTTGGTGCAGTAGATGCAGATAGTTCACATCAGTAAGGTTGGGTTAATTCTCAAAACGAAAAGAATAAAAAGGATCAATTTCAAACAGAAAGCTTCATCCCTATTCACGATATGATCAATTAAAGCTCATTTGGGACTATTTATTTATGTCCCACTGCCTGTTTGTGTGCACTGCTGTGCGCTTTCTCAGTACTTCCAGGCCTATCTTTGTATGTAAGCATGTCGTGTTGTGATGAATCCACACGTATGCAGTTTTCACTTCTTTCTGCGGCGAGTGTCAACAGAGCGCTGGTGCCAAATACAGAGGGTACGTGCGAGAGCGGCAGGCATCAGCAGCTTTTCCTGGAGTAGAGGCAGCCCTTCACTCGAAGCAGATTTGAAACTCACATCAGATGGACAACAGTGTGTGAGGAATGTAGTCATTTAAAAACGTCCTGGCATATTTACAGTAGGCTTTTCTGACTTCGTATGTCGTATGTTAGGTGCATACTTTTCCATGAAACGGAGAAAGCCAGTTTTACAGGAGCAGAGAGCAGTGTTATCAGAGTGCAAGGGAATGTTGACAGACCCAAGATAACAGATACACATCAATGAAAACATGAGGCCAGTAGTGACGCACGTAAGATTCCCATACCACTCTTATCCTTCTGAACCTCGATCCGTCTCTCCCTCTTTTACTCTCATTCTTTCCCATAATGCTCTGGATTTCATAGCGAGAAATATTTCGCATATGAACAGTTTTTAACGACGTCCCCTTAATCATTTTTACCTCCACTGGACAAAACAATATTTTATGCCAAAAGTTACACTTACAGACGTTTTCCTGTACCCCTTAAAAGCTTTCCCAACCCTGATTTCTTCTCTATCGGTCTGTTAATCTGTGGAGAAGGAAAAATTCTGAATTGCAGAACATCTTGTAAAAGTACAAAATGTCTTCTTGTGTTTTTTTTTTTTTTTTTACTTCTTTCCCACCCTCCTCATTCTTTCTGTGGTTTTTTTTTCCCCCCTTGACTCATTTCCTGCATCCAAGGTGCTGTTGAAAAGGAAAGGAAATGACTTGCCCGTATTTAAACCCACCCCACTGAAATTTTTCAGTTTCAAATATGTCAGATCCAAATAGTTACTGGTGGGTGGTTATCATAACACATGTACAGCGCAGCTGATTATGTAAGTGGAAAAAAAAAAGAAAAAGAAAAACTATTATCCTTTTGTTTCATTCACTTTTAGTGGAACTGTCATCAAGGTATTTTATATCATAAGTTTTATCGTTGCATTGACGATTGCTGGACAGTTTAATAATACCTGGCATCCACCCAAAATGAATAAGTGCATGATTTTATTTCGTATATGTCCTCATCTCCTTCCTGAAATCAATTCCTGCTTACACCGATGATCACAAACACTGAATTATACAGTCATCGTTGTGCTTTGTTGTGGACTGGAGGAGTATAATTCATTTTTTAAAAATGAATCAAACTATTCATGACACATTCACTGGATATTAAATCTAAAAAAAAAAAAAAAGAAAAGAAAAGGAATATATGGTATAGTAATATATACATATTGAATATTGCATTTGGAAAAGTCACTAAAATGTCGGTTTAATAAATCAGCGTTTATTTTGTGTATTATAAGAGCATAATACTGTGATATTAAATGTCGTAATGAGACAGGAATAAAGTTTTTGGGGGTTTTTCTTCAGTGTACTGTATGTATGTGAAAGAGAGGTAGATAAAAAGAGAGACCGAGTACAAGGATGAGAGTGTTGATCTCAGTGGAGCTCACTCTTGGCTGGCAGATTCTGCACCCAGCCTTGACTCCCATACCACGCTTGTTTGTGAGGCCTGGCCCCAAATTTTCCCACGGACAAAAGACTGTGTGCAAATCTTTTATGCTGGTAGAACTTTGAACCAGACACAACAGTGACTGGAAACGAGCACATGAAAAACTCTCTCAGTGTGTTTACCACAGTGCTATCACCTTTGGGCTTTCTTCTTTTTTTTTACATGAAAGAATTTGCATAAATTTATTTGGAAAGCGATTTTATTCAAAAACAAAATCTTTTTTTGTTTTTACAAGTGAGGCAGAATCCAAGCCATGAAGCTTTAAGTAATACAAGTTCTACCAACTGACTGGAACGCGTTTTCACATCATCATACAAAGGAAAATCCACAACTAAACACAAAGGTTGGAGCATCCGCAAGTACACAAGACAGTTACAGAAATTACTCACTAAGTAGGCAGGAGTTTTCGAACATTTGGACACGTTCAATACAACTTTGGTAAGGGTCGGTTGTGATTTTCCCCACTGTTCCCCACCAGACCCCAGTTTGAGAAGCGCCTTCTGAAGAGACTCAGGAATACATACACTCACCTGAATACACTTCTCTCACCTCATGATATTAAAGTTTTAATAAGGGTGACATTTTGTTCTAAAGATAACAGTGGCTCATATGTGGTTTACATCTGTGTGTACCTACACAAAGTGGTTCTGTAGAGAGGAGAGGAATGATATTTGGTGTATAATGTCGTGAAGTGGTGAGAGGTGCAAACACACGAAGTTCACTTTCAGTCCAGTCACTTGGACATGACGACGTGGCTGACAGATACAGAGGAATAAAAGTAAAAGCTCCGTGTCCTAAAACGGTGCTGGCGTACTTGGCACACACATTTCAAATAAACACCGAGTGAGAGAGAACATTTTGTAATGTTTTACAAGCAGCTCAAATACTAAGAACAGTTTCCCGTTTGCCTTATTTGGAAAGCATGCTATTTTGAGATTTTTTTTTTTTTTTCATCAATCAATTTAAAAAAAAAAAACTTCCAATAACAAAACAAAACAAAAAAAGACTGCACCTATACTGTTTAAGTTGAGGACTAAGGAAAGATAGGTACTTTCCCTCTTGCAGGACTTGTAAATATGGGCTCAAGCCCAAGAGCACCACCCACAGCTGCTGAGTCAAGAATGAGCTATGTTTATGAGGTCATCCTAAAGGCAGAGAACATAACATGACAGCTCAATTTTAAACATGCAGAATAACCCTGACCTGGCACAGTCTCGTTCCTGTTCAAATTCGGCAAGATGGCTTTAAAACGGCAAATTTGTTAAAAATGCAAGCGTAAAGTCTGTATACGAATAGTAAGTCTGACAGTGCGTCTGCTTTGCATTAGACAGCCAGGACCACCACTAGGACTCCATCGGAAGAGTTCTAGAATTGTAGAGAGTGAAATAAAGGGATAGTAACGTAATGGTGTGTAATGGAGTGTAATGGAGTCCACGCTGAAACACATGAAATATGTTTACATTGCGATATTTGTGAGGTCCTTAGTGATTCTTTTGAAATAAAGAAATTTCTCACAGAATGAAACACACACACACACACACACACACACACACAATCTCAAAAATAAACGATAGCAAGAGCAAGAGTTTCTTTTCCCACTCACCATTCATAAGCTTGATTTAATAGCTCTTCCTGTAAATTATGAAAGTCTGTATGAAGTTCAGAGAATGAGACACACTGGACTGATCCATTACCCAGAAGGGAAACAGAGATCCACACAGCTGAACCAGAATGGAAAGTAGGGTTACGAGGTTCAGTAGCAGGTTACATAACCGTATATCATTATTCCAAACACTGTCTGTATGCCTGTGAAATGACTTCAATTCAACATACAACAAAATCATTAAAGAAAAAAAAAAAAAAAGTACACCTCAGTTTCAACATGTTCTAGTATCATGGTTTGATGGTGTAATATCAGTCATTTTTACTGGAGGAATGCTAGTGCATGAAACCATAATGAGTGTATATTCCTGCAGCAAGGACGTTGCATAAGATATCAAATTTAACCGCAAATTTTAAACATTATATAAATATAAGACAAATGAAATCATTTGTATAGCATATACGGACACAGAATGACATTGTTCCTTCTACATATATGTAAACTATGTTGATGGAAAAATCTCTCCTCAATATGCGGTACATATTATCGTTATTATTATTATTATTATTATTATTATTATTATTATTATTATTATTTTACATCCTGTGAAAGAAAGCACACACACAGCCTTTGG
This sequence comes from Stegophilus panzeri, assembly GCA_024331685.1. Taxonomy (NCBI): domain Eukaryota; kingdom Metazoa; phylum Chordata; class Actinopteri; order Siluriformes; family Trichomycteridae; genus Stegophilus; species Stegophilus panzeri. Next base: position 22,042,958 of record JANDJT010000071.1, read on the forward strand.
TGAGTCACGAGGGCGAGTTTCCATACTGCTCAGACAGCTCCCAAAACAGAAACAGGAGTGCTTAGAGGCCTAAAACTACCAAAATGACACAAGGGAATTTTTCAAAATGCCTTATGCTTTATATAGATCG
>JANDJT010000071.1:22061032-22075310 GCA_024331685.1 Stegophilus panzeri
ACACACACACACAAACATATATATATATATATATATATATATATATATATATATAAAATATGATCGACATATTTTCCAAGAAATTGTATTAAATCTGCTCCGTTTTTGTTGCTGATGAATAAAATGTTTCTGCCATTATGTAAAACACTGAAAAGGACAGCCGGTCAGTTAAGTAAACATAGAGCCGTGTTGAATGTCAGGCCAACCTGAAGTCCAGTTTGAACTGAAGGTCGTTTGAGTTTGAGCACATCTCTTTGTCCATTATCTGTGATTTCCTGGGATTTCCAGCACACAGTATTCATAAACTACAGGAACACATTTCAACACATTTCAACACAGGCCTTTCCTGTGCCTCAGACACCATGCAAAAACAATGTGAAGTGTAGCAGTCCGAGTCTGACAAAGAACTTAAGTAAAAACTCTCATACAGTGCTTCAATATGACCTTTTATGGGCTTTTATAAACCAGTAATCTCTCCCATCTATTAGGATTAATATTAAACCCAGTCTGAAATCCTGCAAGAGGACAAACTAAGTAAAATGCTGACGTGAGCGCACTTGGAGAAGTAGCTGTAAAGGATAGAACTTCCTCTTTTGAGGCAAGCTGGTGTGTACGTATATCGAGGAGGAAATTAGGGGAAAGGAAGTGATTCTGGTCACTCGTGGCCTAAAAAGGAAGCTCTCAGCTAAACAAACATTTCAGTAAGCCTCATACTGCTGTGGAGAGTTTTGACGCCAGCTACAGTATTTTTTTTTAAATACTGCTATTCTTGCACTTTAGCCTTCTTTATCTCATACTTTGGTTGATGAAAATATTCGCTTTATCACTTCCGTCGATGACTGAAAGTATTCTCGTTAGTGTTAATGTTCTTAAATCAGAAGTCAGAGTTTTAGTCAAAGGTTTCAGGGCACATGCTAAAAGTGTTTCTCCCCATATGTCCGACATAATAAAGCTTTCTGTCGGTACTTGACCATGAGGAAATTTGAGAAAGTTCCAAAATTCATGAAAGCTGAAATTTCAGCATGGTCGTGTAGTGGGTAACGTTGTCCCCTCACAGCTTAAAGGTCCCTGCTTCAAGGAAACACATTGTAGATAAGATAAAGGAAGGAAAATGGGCAGCTTCCAGGAAGGATATAGTAACTCATACAGTATAATCACTCTTTACAACCGTGGTGAGCAGAAAAGCATCTCAACATGCACAAAAACATCAAACCTTGAGGTGGATGAGCTACAACAGAAGAAGATAACATCAGGTTCTTCTCCTGTCAGCCAGCCAAGAACAGGAATCTGAGGCTATCGTGAACAGAGTGGACCAGAGTGTCCAGGTTGGGCGAGTCTGTACCCATAATAGCATCAGACTCCTGTTCTCGGCTGACAGGTGAAGAACCTGATGAGGTCTTCTGCTGTTGTCGCTCATCCACCTCAAGGTTCAATGTGTTGTGCATTCTGAGATGCTTTTCTGCTCACCACGGTTGTAAAGAGTGTTTATTTGAGTTACAATAGACTTCCTGTCAGTCAGCTCAAACCAGTCTGGTCATTCTCCTGCGACCGCTCTTAACAACAAGGTGTTTCCCTCCACACACAGAGACTGTTGTGTGTGAAAATTCCAGGAGATCAGCACTTTCTGAAATATTCCAAACCAGTCCATAACCACTAGTTTATAACCACTAACATTCATGCCACAATTAAAGTCACAGAGATCAGACTTTTTCCCCCCAATTCTGATGTTTTATGTGAACATTAACTGAGTGGGTGTACAGGTGTTCCTAATAAAGCAGATGGTGAGTCTATATCAAAAGATGATTAGATCATAAACAGTGTTTTCACATCAGATTAATAAAACCTGGTAGGTATGTACACATGGAGGTGCAGTATATCGTGAAATTTTATTTTTATTTTGGGTTATAGCTATGAGATTACTGTTAGGCTACGGTTTAGTAATTAATAATAATAATAATAATAATAATAATAATAATAATGAATGGATGTTTTTGTGTTTTATCTACATACAGTATTAAAATCCGTGTGTTTACAATCGAGGCTTCATTCGCCTGATTCACCAGTTTCTTCCAGATTTAGATCGGACGTGTGTTCTGTATGACAGACAGGTTTAAGTGGTAACGTGACCTTTCATATGGTTTAATTTCCATCCTACATCTCAATTCCTGAGTGTTAAGTTTGGAAAATGAGTAAATATTCATGTCACCCCCTGACCTTTTTGAATATTGGACATCTGGTTGTGCGGCACACACACACACACACACACACACACACACAACCATGGCAGCATATTGTAAGTTCCTGAAAGTTATTCAGAAGTTCCCATGCCTAGTAACAGTTGCTAGGCTACAACTGATCAAGGTTCAATACAACTCCTCAAGTGAAGCATTACAAATTGCCCATCACACGAAATGGCATTTAAGTGCACTTTTAACTACTGAGTTTGGGGTTTATATCAGTTCCTCGAGTGAAACGTACACACTTCATGTTTTACTTATTGTGTAATTCCTCAAATTTCACAAGATAGGTGGAGAGAAAACGTTGCACAACGGCAGAGAGGAATACTAGTGTTGCTGTCTCACAGCTCCAGTGTTTAATCCTGAGCTCAGGTGTACGTGGAGTTTCTCACGTTCCTCCGGTTTCTTGCGTGGGTTTCCTCAAGGTTCTCCGGTGTTCACACTCAGTGTTCCAAGGACAGGATCTGGATACACCTCCACCCTGGCCAGGATAAAGCGCTCACTGAAGATAAATAAATAAATCATACTCATTTGTTCTTCAATAAAAGGTTGGTATTTAAGATTTCCTCTAAGCATTCAATACTATCGCACAGGAATCCACAAACCTGCAATCTGGCTTGATTTTACACGAGATTCTGCTGTCCTCTGGTGGTAAACACACCATACTACCTCACACTAGAAATGATCAAATACATGACAAAGGTCACAGCAAGTGTTGACAACAGCAGTGTCATCATTCATTCATTCATTCATTCATTCATATGCTGTCTCAGCGTTATCAGGGTCAGGGTCGTGGTAGATCCACAGCCTATCCCTGGGTGCAAGGTTGGAGAATTCACCGCAGATGGGTTGCCAGTACATCACGGGGGACCATGCACACACTCATTCACATCTATGGGGAATTCAGTGAAGACAATAAACTTACCTGCATGATTTTGGTCGGAGAACCTGGACTCGAGAGCGCATGAGGAGACCGTGTGAAAGTCCACACAGACGGTAGGCCTCAGGATCGAACCCAGGAACCCTGGAGCTGCTAGGCAGCAACGCCATAAGTAATACACTTTTTATTTATTTTTTTTAAACACTGTATAACAATCCACAGAAAGCATGCTGATAGAAAAATACTTCCAAATCAAATCAATTAATAATCAGTTCCTTTAAAAGTTGTGTATGTAAAGTTCAATTGTACACATGTTGTAGTGTAGTGTTTTACATAACAGCAGAGAGCACTAACCTAATATTTCTGCATATCATTTATTATCTCATTCATTTCCAGTTTCTTTGCTGTTCAGTTTTGACTTCTTTATAGGCCTCAGACCCCACGTGCCTGTCCTCCGCTGAGAAAGTGCAAACATACATTAGGCAAAAACGACTGTATAGCCTACTATGGGACTAAAAGGGACTCCTATTAATTTTTCCTATCTCTTCTTGCTGTACAGTACTAATAGATCTCCACCCCCATCTCTCTCTCACGCACACACACACTCTGCTCTGAGAGATTCCATTGTATCCGCAAGGCTGGAGAGCATATGTTTGACCTGAAGTCACGGTGAATGCTGCCATCTGCTCAGGATTCCACATGATCCGGGTCCTGTGTGAGAATGCGGCCGGCCTTTGTGCAGGCTCACTAGGCAATGTGGGAGAATCTTCCTGGTGCACAATAGGGAATAGTTTAACCCTTTCTCTGTCCCACCTTTTTCAAAAGGCAAGTCTTACCACTGGGATTGTTTCTCCTGACGAGCCAATGATGAACCTTCAGTTGCTTGTTACTGACCAGGCCAAGGCTTTTGAGATGTCTCATGTATTATAGGAGAAGAAAGATGTTACTTTATCAGGTAATTAAATTTAGGGTGTAGGACGGTGGTGTATAATCCCTGAAAACACCGCAGTTTTGGGAATTGCGAGACATGCACTAAGCAAATGTCGAGTCAATTGAGTGCCAGTTATGATTCAGAGAACCGTGTTGACAAAATGCAGATTATAGTTCTGTATGAGATTTACACACAAAAACATTTTCCACCATTATGACTTTGTGGCCCATAGAAGAAGCATCCAGTCCAAATTTGTAAAGAAACAACCTGCATGTAGAAAAGAAAGATGTGGAAACGACTCTGCTGACTCGAGGCAACGCATCACCGGGCACGTAACCGTTAGAAGAAGTAGGAGGGAGAGTAAACTTTGATGACACAAAAGCTCGATCATTTCCATACAAGATTAGATTGGCCGAACCCAACAACCCCCAACACCACGTTAAGAATAACAAAAGGCATCCACATCAACTTCACAGAAGGGTGTCGTCCGGTCTCCGAGCTGAGCCACGCCATTAAAACCCTCAATACAACAAGCACTGAAATTCTACAATTCAGTCTGACTAACTTGTAACACACACACACACACACACACACACACACACACACACACACACACACACACACACACACACTTTCTGAACCAAAGTACCACACAAATGCTCTGAATACTTGTAAAAAAAAAAAAAAAAAAAAGTTTTATTTTCAGTACAAAACTGGAGAGAAAAAAATATATTAAACTTAACACAAAACATGAAACGTTTTCTATAAATACAATAAAATAAATATAAAAAAAAAATTATTCAAGCTGCTGGGATGATGCATCAACTCTGTGTGTAACATGGAAGCCTTGAAAAAATACCCATCAGAACCATGTTAAAAAAAGAAAAGTTGGGGGAAGAAAAAAAAAAAAAAAAAGAAAAAAAAAAAAAAAAAAAAAAAAAAAAAAAAAAAAAAAAAAAAAAAAAAAAGAAAGAAAGAATGGGGAGTCACTTAAGCCTCACACACAGATATGCCTAATCACAATTTAAATTAAAAATCCCTACAGAATATCACAAGACTGACTTTCTTCTGAAAACCAACTAAGTGAGAACTCTTGTCCACGTAATAATCCTCTGCTGCCCAACAGGATTCGAAGAACACACAAAAACAGTTTATTAACTGCAGCAGTTTCGAGAAGAAACATGTCCAAAACAACAGCTCTGTACAGGTGACATGAGAAAGAGATTCATCTCAGCAGATAGAGAGAAAACACTGAATCTATGGAACATTCATCATTCATACAAAAAGGTTAAAGAGTCAAATTCTTTGGCTTTTTTCTCTCGCTCGCTCTCGCGCTCTCTCTCTTTTTTTTTTTCTTTTTTTTTTTAAATAAATCCTTTTAACCAGCAACCAATTTAAATACTGATTACAGACAGTGTTTCACTCCAAACCCACAATTCAACTTCGATCTTTTTTCAGAGTCACATTGTGATAGTGAACTGGAACATAAAAGAAAGAAGGGAAATGGAAAAGAAAAGAAAAAACCACATTCCTCCACATATTTCTTCATATGGTGCATGTACAATTCTTCACACTGAGCTCAAATACAAAATGTCAAAACGATAGCAGAATCTATCAATCAATCATCGAGATCAGGAACCGTGTGAGAATGAGAACTACGGTTCTAAAGGAAGAAACTTGAACTGCCGTCACTGTAGAAACCATCAGGCACAGACAGCTGACTGAAGATGGGCAGCCTCTTGGCGGCGCTATCGTTAGCCGAAGACGAATCGGAGCCACTCAGGCTACTGGCGGAGCTGCTACAACGTCCCTCGTGGTCCGAGAGCGACGTGAGCGACAGACTCCGCGTGCCCAGTGAGACGCTGAAACTTTGGTCAGGTACACCAGGCGCCATCTGAGAGGGCGAGGTGGTAGGAGTCGGCTCACCGCTGGAGCAGCCGGAGTCATGCGAGGGCAGGAACTCTGGGAACGCCATGGCCAGGAGGTCAGAGATGGTGCCCGAGGAAGGCGGCGAGGCAGACGGCATGCCGAGGACCGACGACTGAGAAAAGGGAGGATCCAGAGGTAAGGGGTTGGAAGGAAAGCCGGCGAAGCTGAAGCTCTGTTTTAGGAGAGGTGGACGCTGGGTAGCTGTAGGAAGAGAGGGCTGGTGAGGGCGGAGGTGTGCGTCGTCATCGTTGTTGTGAACAAAGTGGCAGCGGATGCCGTACGGACAGAAACCGATGGAATGGAACGTGCGACACGGTTCGGTCTTGTATTTAGGGTGGCGGTTGATGCCGCGTAGCTCCTCGGCTCCGTGGGCGAACTGGCACTTGCTCCCGTATTTGCACGTGCCTCTTTCTGTGAACGTGCGACACAGTTCAGTCTTATAGCGTGAAGAAGCGGTGCTGGAAGACACACACGACATGGAGCCGGCGAAAGACGCAGCGCTCGACATGGATCCGGGTTTGTCACATGCCCAGCCCAGACCTCCCGTCTCACCCTCCACCATACTGACGGCACGCTCGGACCAGAAACCCATCTTGTTCCATCGCGACGGCAGAGGGAGTTCTTTGGTTTGTGCCCAGTTGTTAGAAGTTATGGATCCGGGCTTTGGATATCCCACCGCTGATGTAGGAGATGCAGAAGTCTTTGGCAGCTCGCCCATGTCTAGATTTAAAAGTTGCTGTAGACAAAGAAATATATAATAATCATATAATATACATATATTGATGGGTTGGTAAAATGGGTTGCAAAACTATAATACTAAGTTTAGAAGTGCTCGTGTTTGAGCAGTGTGCGCATGCGCACGAGACACCACTCGAGACACCACCACTTAAACTTAGTTCAATATCCAGGCGACCTTTTCCTTTTCTTTTTTTCGTTTTCTAATGCAAAAAGAAAAGTTCTCAAGCCGTTTTAGCAGAAATGCAGAAGTGTGCACATGTTGCTCCCCTTCTCTCTCTCTCCTCTCTCTTAAATCCACGCTGCGTCTCGTCGAATCTGAAGTTGTTTACATTCAAACTCCAGCATGCAGGTCAAATATTGACACATCGCAATGATCACTTTATAAATATCTCAGCTCAGGATTTACTGTTAACCAACGCAATGAGAACACTCAGCAAACTGCATCCGTCTGTTTAACGTTTACAGAGCGCTTTAATTCTCTTCAAGACTGAGAGCTCGTGCTCCATTTCCCTCGTTCACAATGCACAGCATTAACACACATGCACGCGTGCACACACACTCCGAATGCACGAGCTCATGAAAGCACAAAACAGTTTTAAACACTTCTGGTAAAGTTTGTGCACGGTTTTACTCGGAGATTTATATGCATGTCTGCTTTTCATTAATGCATGAAAGTAACATTACATAAGTCACGTGCTGCGCAAACACGCAAACACACACACACACACACACACACACGAAGCAAAGCTGCAAGCCGAAAAATAAAGCATGTTACCTTGCACAAAATATCATCTCTGTCGATAAACTGATTGAAGGCGAATGAGGGCATGTTCCTTGTCTTCCGTCCACGAGGGGGTGTATTTATTTTTGCTCCCGCTCTCTTTCTCTCTCTCTCTTCTCTCCTCCACGCACTCTCCACACTCTCAAACTTATTACACGCTTGACACCACGTATTTTTAAGCTCGTGCGCTGCACACAGCCACACCTCCGCCCCGCCCATTTTCCCCCAAAAAATCCGGCTGTATTCCAAATGGTTTCTCCTCTGTGTAATCTCCTTTCATTCCTCCTGCAGCCTACCCAGTGCACTTCATAGAGACTGAGCGTGACATTGCACACACAACTAGACTGAAAACTTCTGATTTGTGTCTTGCTTTGTTTTGTTTTTGTGTATGTTTATAACGAAGATTCGTGTTATTATAACTCTAGAACTCTAGTGGCGCTCAAACTGGGGGCCTTGGCCCACTGGGAGGGGGCGTGCCAGATGGCGCCAGGGGGGGCCACATAGAAATTCTAGAACTTTTATTATTATTATTATTATTATTATTATTAATTTGACCTATATGTAAGTCAGCACTGACAACTTTTGAATTATGAAATACATAAAAATGAGAAATATTAATAAATGAAACGAATTCTACACGGCACACTAAGACACACCAAACAGAGACATCCGTTGATATACGAGTGATCTGTACTGTTAGCTACACGCTGATAAAAAAAAAAATAAAAAAAAAGACTATTTAAAATGGATAAGTTATTAGATAGAGGACGTAGCGTCTATGCTGAGAAAGTTCATACAGAAGAAAACAACGAAATTGCGAAAATCTGACGACTCTATGGGGCCGCAAAAGGATGCACCCTATACAAGCAGGGCCTCGTGCTGAAAATGTCTGAGAACTACCGCTCTAGAAGAATTTCTAAAATCCCATTCAGAATTTACACAGATTTACTTTACATGAAAGTTTTATCTATTTTTAATGGAGGTTTCGTTCCTGAATCTTCAACCAACATTCCACACGAAGTAGCACAATTACTTACAATCTCATAGGAGTTGAGATTTAGATTAAACCCATTCAGTTCAAGTCAAACAGACGAATAACTATAAGAGCTCGGTAATAAGTATAAGCTTTAGTCATAGTAGATGGTGATTTCCACCACTGTAGCTCCAAAAACACTGATTTAGTGCCTCTCATTTCAGTCAGTCAGCTCCTAAATCAATCTTCTTCTTATTATTATTCGAACGAAAGCATGTATTTCACAGCGTAGTTAGTTCTACTACACATCATGATTCATTCTTCTAATTCCTTCAGTCAAGATATTCTCAACTCTCTGCGGTTATATCAGTTTTGTAATCTTTCACCATTTTTAACCACTTTATTATTATTTTTTTACACAATGTAGAGCCCTGAGAAAGTTAGACTTCATAGTGTCTGATCAGTTTCAGATAAATCACCTCCCGACTGCTTAACAAGCTCCGCCTGTCAGAAACCAGAGCCGAGGAAACCCCAGAGCGTCTTTGATAGGACCAGCCGAAGGTGTTGAAAGTTTCACCGGCTGCTTAAAGGACTGACATTAAAGGCGTTTTATATCCCTCATCACGGTGACAGCAGACCATCCTGCTGTGGTCCCACTGTGACACGAGACAACGCTGTCTCCGTGTGTCCACGCCAGTGACCGTACACATGCAACGCTGTGTATGAGAACCGGCTGGAGGAAACTGGAGACGGCAGCGGTGGGATGAAATTAAAGCAGAGAAAACCAGCACTGGAATCTTGGGTCTGTCTTTATGCGGGTTCTAAAGCCAACACCTCGGGCTGTGTATATAACAGCCCACACAACATAACTGTAACGTAAACTATCTAAAGGACGCTGTTGTGCCAGTGCGGTTTGAAAGATGAGATCTGACTTACCTCAAGTCACTTATCACTCTAACACACACACACACACACACACACACACACACACACACACACACACACACTGGAGACTGTAATTTTACCCTCTTGCACTGAAATGCTCCACACTAACAAGGTTCCCTCCATTGTTCCCAACAACAGACAAAAGAAAGAGGGTCAGACCGGGCCAAGACGTCAGCTTACTGAGGGCATGTTGAAACATAATGGTTCTTGTTGTGATCCCGTTAAACCCAGTCCAGTCCACCTCCAAAACCTCAGTAACTTGATCTCACACGAGGACGCATTTAAATGAGAAAACCTCACACAGTTCATTCTAGCCTACACTACATACGGCTAAAGCGTTTACATGTGGACGCGTATGCTCGAATTGCTTGACGCTCAATGCTTGTAATTTATCACTGTGTTTATTCTTTTAAGCTCGGTTTGTTAAAATCCGCACTCGCATTGCATCGCATACGCATGCTGATAAAGCATATCGATTAGGACCAATAGTAACGAGTCCATGAATAAACGGACTCCGTTTACACCGTTTCATATATTTGATAAGATTTAAATCTCTTTCCTAATTAAACTGCCTTGTGTGATAATGAACAGTTTGGTCGAATGCCGTGGGATCTCCTTAACAGCCCGAGATATTCGACTTGTTCTCTTTTAACTAAAAGTAATATCAGATTGAAGGCACAGAACTCCGGGAGGATTTTATCGTAGTCTCTGTACAGTCCCGGGAGGATTTCGCATCTTTCGCGATCGCAGAAATCAACTAAACTCACGCGATATTCGGAGGAGCTCACGATCTTCCGAAATTACCACAGATTTTGGAGCAAGGTGTGACGATGTAAAAAACCGCAACGAAGCCCTCGTCGATTCACGTGCGTCGCACACGAGTGCAGCTAAAAGGTAAAACAAACATCGACGTGAAAGACCGCGCAAAACAATTTCGCAAAGTAGTTTACTACCAAAAAAAAAAAAAAAAAAACCCCAGAAAAATCTCCGCAAATTGAATAGAAATTTTTTTGAAGAAAGCCGCCGCAAAATCGAGCGTTTTTGGCCGCAACGATCACAAAAAAAAGGATAACACAGATTATACACCACTGTATTCGCACTATCTTACAAAATCTTACACAGCTGAATAAATAATACACATTTATTATATTTATTATATTTTTATAGCTATAATTATTATTATTGCATTATGATATACATATTTGTGTTCAATTTATTGATTATTCCTTTAGAAAATGCTTACCTAACAGACCGTATGTACTACTACTCATATTGCATCTGAACAGGTAGAGCAGCTTTAAGCAGTTAGAACGGTGTAGTTTGTTTTGGGTCCGAGGCAATAATTCACTACAGTAGCGGATATAAGATTGTTGCTAATCAGACAAGCGAGGGCAGGGTGTGTGGTTACGGTGGAGGAGGAAGGGGTGAGATTTGGTTGTGTGTGTGAGGGCATGGGAGAGCTCTGCCTCCTTCTCCACTGATTGAGCAAAAGGGTATAAGAACATAATGGGTAAAAAGTTCTTGAGCTAACAATGCTCCCACCCCCCACCTGAGGGTGAGTGCTCAGGGGTTTTTAGTTAGAAGGGGGTGGATGTCGGGGGTTGGTGGGGGGTGGGGTGGGGTGAATGTTTAGGAAAGCACAAAGATGGCTGAAGGCCCTCTCGGCTCTAATCCTTAATCACAACAGTGTCATGGGGCAAAGAGGAATGCTGCCCTAAAATACGCCCCCACTCACGAAATCACTCATCCTAAATGACTGCACAGACAAACCCCAGAGTGCCCTCTTTTTTTTTCTTTTCTTTTTTTGCATGTGGGTGTTTAGGAATGCCTGTCAGGCCAAAAAATCACAATCTTAAAAAAAATCACAGATCACTGTCTTGTTAGAAGACTTGTCATAAAATGCCAATCATACTATAATCCATTCACACATCCAGCACGCTGACATTCCACCGCAAATGATCTGTAAGCCTACAGACAAGGATGTCAGTCAACTTTGAATGGATACTGCAGATGTGCAGCTAGTGGAAACCATTACCAGACGTTAGGCTTTAAACCCTATGGCCCTTTAACATGCACCGGAGTCATGGCTTCTGTTCTGTGTGCCATAACAGAACACGAAAAGGATATTTCACACTCGCCTCACACGACTCTTCTTATGCTAATCGAGAGTAAAGGGAAGCGATGTAAGAAAGGCACATGGGCGGTGTGACAAAAGGCTTTTCAAAAGGCATTATACACTCCGTATATATAGGTTTAAAAAAAAAAAAAAAGAAGAAGTTAGACGTATGCATATGATTCATGTAGCTGGTGACTTTTAATGACCTGAATTGTATTTATGGGTTCGTCTTATATTCCCTGTGCACACTGATGTGATGCCCCAGTAATATGTTTTATATATATATATATATATATATATATATAGAAAGTGGAGTCCATATCCATCTGAAAATCACCCACAACCCTTTACTTACACTAGTGTTGTCTTATTAGAGGCACTCCAGTTTCGAAAGCCTTCTGAGAAACTTCTCCTTGAAGTGTGTGTGTGTGTGTGTGTTGCCGCTATTACTCAGACATGAAGATGTTCACTATGCTCACCATTCATATATTCAATGTTATACACTTACACCAATATACAGTGTTTGTCATTTAGACTGTATACTGTTTAGTAACACATGGTCTGGGGAATAGCAAGAAAGTGATTTCTATTTTATATATTGATTTATTTTTATAGTAAGGGCGCCTATTACCTGAAATACACACATGCACATGTGCACAAGAATAAATTTTTTTTTTAAAAAGCCAGAAAATGAAGGCCTTCAACAGATTTAACGCGCTTTCTGCACAGAGATAGCACTCGTGGAGACACGGCTTCGAGTTCCCTTTTTTTCTTCATGTGTCCTACTTTTGGACTGTAAAATTTCATCAAGTGGTTTTTACTAAAATTATACGTTTATTAAAAAACTCATTCATCTTATTGTTGTTTTTTTAAATATAGTTTAATTGCATAATAAAATAAATGTCAATAAAAATGATCACGGCTTAATGCATACAATATATTTCATACTTTAAACATTTTTTTTTTTATCATACTTTGTCACTCACTTTAAAAGTTGTGTTAAAATGATGCATTCCCTTTTATTAAATGCTCCAATGCTTTTGTGGAGGCATCTACTATATGTCGTGTCTCCGCTTCGTATGAGGTGTGAAATGACGTCATTAGAACGTGACTGTGTTATCCATTTGAATCTGACTATAACACGTGTTTTATTTACACACAGCATCGTTTACAGAATATTTCATTTACTAAAACAATTCAACCTTTCGCAATGTGTTCCAGCAGGAGGTGCTGCACCACCCTCAGCACCCCCCTGATTTCCAGTTTGCAATGCTGCTGGAAAGCAGAGATATTTACTGTGTTTAGCCTTCTGGTGTGGTGTAGAACCGTCAATCTTACAGGTCCTGACGCAGCTAGGAGCAGGCGATGCAGTTGCCCTTAGACAAAAGTCAAAAACGATCTGGAATTACGACAACCTGAAAGGTAAACCTTCAACTTTGTTTTGCTTTTGCCTGAGGTTAAGTGCCTAAGTGTGTGTGTTTGTGTTCGAAGATTGAGAGTGTGTGTTTAGGAGATAGGAACCAGCAATCCAAGTCCTTGGGGCAACAGGTGTCCAGTTACCTTAAAGGAAACGAGGCATCCAAAGACCATGGTAAGTTCTCACAAAACAACCGCGTGGGCGCAGCGAACACGTTATTGTAGGAAACGGTACGCTTGTCAGGAATACCTCACCGAAACCGCAATAAATAAGTAAATAAACTCGCAACATGTTACTCGGTAACATGATATGGCATATCTCAAGGCAAAAACATAGAAAGAAAAGTCCCACAGCGAGTGTCTGTGAGGACGGAATTCAACAAAATGGACAAAATGAAACTTGGATTAAAGATTCGAAGGAAACATAAAACAAAAGAACACTTTCAAAGTGTCTTCGCCTGTTATAAAACAAATAAAAATGACAAGGCGTGCTGTTTTGGGGAAATAATCGACGACGGGGAGGTGCGATGAGGTACCGTTTCCAATAAAAGAACGTCCAAAGTGTTTTATTCCTCTTACGCCACACTGATTTAGAGTTAGCATCTAATGTTGACAAGTTCATTCCTGTTAGCGCTTACACTATAGCAGCTATAAACAGCCATTCCCTTCTCTTTTGTTTCCTTTCTCTCTTTAAACGCGGCAGAGAACCTTCTCTAGGCTCCTCAATGCAAACCCTAGAACTGCCTTAACACATTTTCCGTATTATTTTTATTAACACAGTATCGCTGACTTTTCCTCATTAAGGTAAGCATGTTGCGTGAAGCTTTAGAGAATATGATTTGTTTGTTGTCGGTCTCGCGTGTGGCTGAAGGAGGTTTGGATCTCATTGAACATCTGGTTGAAGCCAGGAACATTTCATTCCACACACAACCTTCATCGTTAAATAAGATGCAGAAACCTTAAGACAGCTGAAGCTGGGATGAAAAACGTTCAAATAACTGTTGTATGTAGACTACGTGGCAAGTTTGACGCACCCGAGCAAAGACTAAACCGTGTATAAACTGTGAATTCAACCAGAGGGAGTTATTATTATTATTTTATTTAAAGCCCTGGTCCCATAGGAAGTTTATTAGAGCACCATATTGTGTGCTGTGGTCAGGATCCCTACCAAGGGTCCAATCTTATCCTGGATCGTACAGATTTCCTTTCAAAGTCTGCTCCTCGCTGGCCCCCTTTATAGCTAGGTCTTTAATGGCTATTCAGAAGCATAGAAATGTGTACTTATATGGGGTAGGTGGGGGATAGGTGGTGGTGGGGAGGGGGGAAGGGGTG
>JANDJT010000071.1:22107500-22138117 GCA_024331685.1 Stegophilus panzeri
CATGGAGTGATCCACAAGCATGCGCGTGGTCCAAATGAACTCGTTAAACAAGTTTTTATTTTATTGTGCCACAGTGGTTAATTAAACAAACAAACAAACAAACAAACAAAAAATCACTCATTCATTGGCTGCATAAGTTTTTAGCATGCGTCAATACTCACTTTTAACTCCAATTACAGCTTCAAGTCTTCTTGGACGTGTGATTATCAACTTTGCACACCTGGATCCTGATATTTTTGCCGATTCTTCTTGGTAAAATTGCTCTAATTCTCTTGCTGCAGCAGATTCTCAACTGGACTGAGTTCTGGGGTTGACTGGGTCATACTCCTCATCTTGGTTTTCAACCACTTGCCCTGTATTTAGTTCAATCCATCTTGGCCTCAGTCCTGACCAGTTTCACAGGCCATGGTGATGACAAGTATGCCCAAATGATGCTACCACCACCATGTTTTACTGGAAGGATGGTGTTCTTAACGCTTTGCTCCAAGGCCAAAAAGATCAATTTTGGCAGTATCTGACCAGAGAAGCAGTGTCCACATGTTTGCTGAATCTCCAACATGCCTTACGACAAATTTAAATAGATTTTTTGGATCCCATTTGGTCTATGGTTGTTCTGTGAACAGTTTATCTGAGCTATGGATTTTTTCAGCGTTACCCCTGGCCTGACTTTTACCTGGTCACTTTTGGTCGATGGTCTTCTCTAGGCAGAATTGCAGTTGTGCCATATTCTTTCCATAAATAATATATTTAACGTTGCTCTGTAGGAGGTTTAAAGTTTGGGATTTTGATAACCAAACCCTGATCGATACGGTGCCAGAACCTTGTCCCAAAGCTTGTTTTGATTGTGGACTTCACAGTGCGGTTTGTTTAGGTATGTTCTCTCAGAAACTCTGGGGCCTTCCACGTACAGGTATATTTAAATCAGGATCAATCACATGACTTATGTGATACTAATGCCACCTGATCACACCAGATGGCTTTTAACTAATTCAGCTATAAGGGTGAACACTTACGCAATCACAAATTTGACAGCATTTAATGTACGAAAATATCTCGAGCCCCATCCCTGCACATAAATATTAAGGGCTATTTTGTGGAGATTCGTGACATATAATCCCACTTTTAAGCCCATTTCCGTGCCACTCGACTAAGATCCGACTCAACCAAGCATAACTAATCTAAACACGAACAAACAGGTCAGTAGCTCACCGGATCAAATGACGGCATGTTGAACGGAGCAGCTTTCCATCCCAGGAAGAATTCCTCTGGAGTGTGAAACTCTAGACCAATGTTTAGAGCAAACTAGAAGCAAAAGGAAAGAAAGATGCCCATCACCAAAAAATGCAATCCATGATGTCATCATGAAACCGAACACTAAATTATGTGTATCGACTTTCAACTCGTAACCAAGTTTGCATCCTAAGGCCATGTGCTGCAGTCGCAGTCTCACCAGCCTGTCACTACAGGAGAAGTCCTTCTTCTTTTTCCCTGGAGCCCAATTTACAGGACGGCCTGCTGCATCTATTCCAGAAAGAAACGTGGAGAACGAATCATTTACTAATTTACTTTAAAAGCTAAATTAACCTTAGAAATTTGGCTTGGCCCAATACCAAGTCAGTAGCACTTTAAGAGCAATAAAATGTCAAAGACCCCTTTAAACATTCTTAATGCATCGCCTTAAGCAATAAAAAAAAAAAAAGGACTTTACACTGCATGGAACAAATCCAACAAGTTATTCATGACTAAAGTTTAGTTAAACTAAACACTGAATGAAATTATTCTGCGTTGGGTGTCCACATGCCAGCATTTGAAAGGTCTTGAAGACTATTCCACTACTTCTGTCCGTCATAATCATCTCTATTTTTCAATACGTCTTGAGTTATAGTTTCATGAAACTACAATGTAATGCAGAAAGCTGCATAAAAGTACTTAAAAGAGTTTGTCACAAAGAAAAATAAAAACAAGTCTGACTAGACAAGACCCTGCTGCGCTTTTTTTGACAATGGCCTTGGTGTTGATTGGCCAGGGTTTGGTCAGTTAGCTGCAGATTTAGGACTGGGTGGGTCCTAAAGCAGTGTGAGCTCTGCACTTCCTGATATGTTACCAGACAACGACTAGGTGGAGGCTAGCAGCTAGATGGCAGGACCTCCAATGGATGAGGCCCCACCTCCTCTCCTCGAGCCTTTTACAGATATTCTGCTGGAGCAGTTTCTGCTATATTCTGTCAGCTGCTATTATAAAATCAACCCTCATTGTAAAAGAAATTCTGAATAATACTAATAATACTAATACTAATACTAATACTAATAATAATAATAATAATAATAATAATAATAATAATGTAATTCAGAAAGAAATGGCTTTAAAATACCATCAAAAACCAGCCTGAAGGTTGTAAAATCACTTCATGGAAAGCTGATTTAATATCTTTTTGGCTTAATTTAAATAAGGAACTAAGATAAAAAGAACATGTAAATACAAAAAATCAAATAAAATGCACTGTTTTCATCTATTCCTTGAGATCCAATACAGCCACTCACCTCCAACATAGACACACTGGGATTTATCCACAGTTATTCCATCGTTCGCCTGGAAAACATAATATAGATTATATATTTCTGCAGACATCGATAAACATTTCCACACAGTGAGCCGTATTCATCAAAAGTTATGTAAAGTCAAATCTGGTCATAAAACAAACATTTCCTTTTTCAACAATTTCATATTTGTACCATCAAACTCGGCAAGTCTATCCCAGAGAGCTCAGGGCGTGGGGGGTGGGGGGGACGCCAAACCGTTGCAGGGCACAATCACACATACACACATTCACACACTAGGGACAATTTGGGAATGCCGATCAACCTGCAGTGCATGTTTTTGGACTGGGGGAGGAAACCGGAGTACCCGGAGTAAACCCCTGAAGCACGGGGAGAGCATGCAAATTCCGCGCACACAGAATGGAGGCAGGATTCGAACCCCCAACCCCGGAGGTATCTGGACATTTATTACACCGATTTATTTATTTTTTGTCTTTAACAGCGACCCGTGTCTTGTTCATATATATGCCATGAATTCTTGCACTTAGACTAATTCTACCAAATATAGGCTCTCAGATGATTTTACTCAATAGGACCAGAATATACGAACTGTCTCACCTGCTCACATAAATGTTCCCACATTCCTGTGACGGGCTTTCTGTAAATACCTGGACCTGCTGCGACAAACACCTGAAAATATATCATGCATGTACTGTATAACATACACACCGTACACAGGACAGACATTTAACCTCACCTGGACAAAATCTAGGCTTCGATAAAGTACTATTTTATCTTATATAAAACGTATATGCTTAGCAAACCTGCACAGGCACATTCAATGTCTGAAGAATATCCTCAACTTTAGACTTGAACACCTCTGGTCTGAGCTTGCCTCGAGCAATTCCCATCTGATTGGTAAAAAACGCCACCTACAGTACCCCGTGAGAGAGGGAGAGCAAAGATTAGCCGCATACCACATCTATAAAACTTTCGAGCTGGGTATTTTAGTTCGGCTTACACACCTTGAACCCTTCTTTTAACAGAGTGGTCAGTTTGGGTTTTATCTCGGGGAAAAGGATCCTAAAGAAAACCAAAGTGCAGATGTTTAATAGCAAAAACAGACGTTGTTTCCAAAATATTTTACACCTAAACCGACTTACTTCCAGTCATCTGGGCTGGTGGGAAAGACTTTCCCTGACTTTGTAGTGATAATGCAGCCATCAACATCGAACCCTGCGATCTGAATTAGAAAGAATGTGAAGCCATAGTTAGCTTTCATTTAAATGGAACACCAAGCACAGATTTTACATTCACAAGCAAGCAAATCCCTTCTACGTTATCATTAATGTCACTTTTCTCAGATTCTCAGGGGTTCAGTCAGTTAGTAGTCAGGGTGAGCCAGGCACATTTATACCACAGCGATGTTGAGTTCTCAAACCTGATTGGTCAGAAGGTGTTGATTCATTTTCTATAACAGCATCTCAGACAGTATTGCCAGCTGTGACGCAAATCGGGTTTATATTAAGGCGCTTTTTCTAATATGCTAGCAATTCTACTGTATATCGACAGGTTATTCACACTGATTTGAGGGACATGCCCCCTAATCTAGGAATAATGATCAGATTTTTTTTTTTTTTTAACAAATGTTATTTAACAAAAAAAATACATATAATCAATGACGTTGTGAAGCTTTCTATAAAATGTATGGAAGGAACAAGTCTGTTCTTGGTTTGTTACTAATGTATATGTCTGAAATACTCTTAAAATATACTTCAAACAGGAAGAAAGCTATTCAAGAAAAACCTATCTCACACATTCGTCCTCGCGACGATCTTGACCATGTTTGGATCAGCTCCAAAATCTAAATCAGTTCATCTGCTGTATGCAAGGATAATTCCATATAAATCCTACAAACGTTCAACCACTCGTTCTTGAGATGTTGCACCAACAAGAGTCTCGGACGGATAAACAGACAGAGAACCCGAAAAGAGTAAATAACGCGAGGATGGCTGATGGAAAAAAGCATCTTTTTACAAGATGCTATAGCAGTAACAAACTTTACTACTAACTGTTTCGTGGACAACTTTAACTATAAATGGAAGTACATAACCCCCTTTAATTAATAAAACATGTCATTAATTATTATTTTTTTTTTTTTTAAAAAGCAAAGTGTTGTGGTAAAAGAGGAATAAAACACTTCAGGGCATGCTGTAATAGGAATATAATCAACTCTGGAACTATGTGTGATTATTTTCATGTAACATATCAATATAGCAGCATATAACAATTTATTGATCCAAGCTTGAGCATTTGCAAAGTTATTATTCGTATAAAAATAAATAAATAAATAAATAAATAAATAAATAAAGTGTGAGTCACCCAAGTTTGACATATTACTATTAAAAGACATCACCAAAAATTCTGATAATGATATTTAAGGAGTACTGAAATATCATGAAATGGAGGTTTATGGGATTAGCATCCGTACTTCTCACCTTGGAGCTTCCAGTGACCCCTGCTGCGGTGTACAGCATGAGATTACCAATCTTCTGCCAGTGACTTTTTACGCAGGCAGACATGGCAGTGGCGGAGGGTTCTGCTGGTGTTAGCCGTGTGCTTTTGTCTTCTGCAAACTGCTGCAGCTGTCTGAGCTTCTCCTCCATCAGGTTCTCTTCATCCTCATCAGATTTCTCAGTGCGGCCGCGTTTAGCTTCGGGTGCGTCATCTTCGGGATCAAGGGCTCTTTTTGCTGACTTCGCGAATGTAATTGTGCACGATGAAGACATATTACGTTATATTCTGAAATGTTTTCTAACAGAAATCATCATCATACATCATATAGATACCTTTTTAGGGGAAGAAACAACCTTCTTATCGTCACTATCCAAGACCTTCTGCTTGCTTTCCTTATCATCTGCTTCTTTTCCCTTACTTTGGCGAGAGGCTGAAGAGGCTCCGTTAGCCGAGCCAGAAAACTGCACAGTGAACGGGTAACTCTGGTTTACGAGGTAGAGCGTGCCGTTTACACTCAGGCGTCCAGACTGGCCGCGACCCAAAGCCTGCCCATCCACAGAAGATGGGTTTGGACCAAGCTGTGGAAAATAAGACAGGCTGCATAAAAAAGTGGGCTACTTGTGGATTTTCAATCAAAAGATGTCCCCCCCCCCCCTATTTAAGATGATGACACTCTAAAATTAGTTGTTGTTATTGTTGTTATTATTATTATTATTATTACCTGGGTGACAAGAATCTCTTGCTTGTCGTAGTCAGCCACAAGTTTGACTACAAAAGAGAAAATCAAAGTGAAGGAGTTAACAACCAGCTAGCAAATTACAGGGCTACATCCAAAAGTGCATATTACTGTACTAAACATTAGGTCAAAATTGTACACAACTATCGCTTTTTGTTTGTAGACTTGTCTTGTGTATATACGCTCACACACCTGCCACTTTAATAGGAACGCCTGTTAATTCATGCAAATCTCCGATCAGGCCATCACGTAGCAGCAGTGCAATGCGTAAAATCACGGAGGTAAAGGTCAAGAGTTTCAGAATCTCAGAGACTGTAGTGACACGGTGTCCGCAATAACCAATCAACGATGAGTTCTGCTCCCGACAACCAATCAGTGGTCTCCATGTTTTTGTCCCAGCCACACACTTGTTTGTTTTTTCGTTTGAAACATTTACATTTATGACATGTGGAAGACGCACTTATCCAGAGCGACTTTCGTTTATCTGAGCAGTTGGTTTAAGGGTCTTGCTCAGCTTGAACACTTTTCATGGTACAGGTAATAAAAGTGATACGTATCAGGCATGATCTCTGTATCTCAATTTTGAAGGTCTCTCGTTTGTGTCACGATGTACCGGAACCAAACTGTTTTTGACGAGAGGAAATCAGACAGTGCAGGGTCCAAATTCTGGTTCTGTGACTGGTATCGGACAAAAACTTAACAAAAAGTCTGTTACTCCATTCAGAACCATGTTTATTTCTCAACCACTCAGCACCATTGCTT
The DNA here is from genome assembly GCA_024331685.1 of Stegophilus panzeri. NCBI lineage: Eukaryota > Metazoa > Chordata > Actinopteri > Siluriformes > Trichomycteridae > Stegophilus > Stegophilus panzeri. Next base: position 22,114,053 of record JANDJT010000071.1, read on the forward strand.
CCTTTTGTCGGTGTTCCTGATAGAAATGATAGTATTTTGGAAATGCATCAATAAGAAACCTAAATTATTTACTAATTTGACTTTTTTTTTTTTTTTAAACTCTCATTTTATGTCTTCAGAAACTCATTATACACACATACACATTTACATTTCATGAAGAATCAGTGAATATTCAAGTGGTTCTATGACGTCACCTGGCGACTTCTGCATCAGCTAATTTCCCCTGAACAGTACTGATAACACTGTGTATACGAGAGTCGCATTTTCATCCCGAATCAGGGCTACTGTATAACGTGTATAATGTGTGTAAGGTGTGTATAATGTGCGTGTACCCCTGTCAGAGCAGATTGTTTACCCTGGTTTCTGGAACATTTTTTATCCTTCACTCCGGACTCAGGACCGCGACCCAGAATCAGGGCCCGACCGTGGGGCAGCTGTAGACGTGTTCCCGCTGCACTCACCAGCACACACTGCATGCTCTCAGCTCTGGGGTTAGAACTTTTAAAAAAGGAAAAATAAACTTTTCTGTCCTCTTCTATAGTGACTTCTCTAGTTACATAAGAAATTTTATTCTGCATAAACGCAGCCAGCTCGAGACAATAAATACGAACCAGCTCTAGTAAATATCACAGAAGTCGTTAGCTCAACGTATTAACGTATGTGCGTTTACGTCAAGGCTACCAAGTTAAATATATATATTTATATATAATATATACATATAAGAATTATAATCACACTTACGTGTGCAATGACTGAAATCTGTAATAACTTCCAAACACTTACTTGGTCCAGATCTCTCTGCCGTTCAAAACTGCACGCTTCCGCACAGTAAACTCTCCAATCGTTTGACTTCTTGTGAATATCAGCCAATCCTATCTCACAGGAGGCGGGATTTTGTGTTCTTGTAGCCAATCCTATCTCACAGGAGGCGGGATTGTTGTTTTCTTTTAGCCAATCATATCTCATATAAGGCGGGATTTTGTGTTCTTGTAGCCAATCCTATCACACGGGAGGCGGGATTATTGTGTGCTTTTAGCCAATCATATCTCCCAGAAGGAGGGATTTTGTGTTCTTTTAGCCAATCCTGTCTCGCAGGAGGCGCGATTTTGTGTTCTTTCAGCCAATCCTATCCCAGAAGGCGGGATTCTATTAGTGCCACTGTCGCATTTTTGTATTACAGGTACAATAGATGTTATGTTTTTATATCTTTTTCAAAATTTTACATAAGAATAATGAAGTTACCTTACTTAGCAAGACACATGTTTTTAAATTTGCCCCCAAAAAAGGACGCTTAGAAGTGAAATCTCCTTATGCTTCTGAATAGGACAGACTTCTGCAGTAAGAGTAGGCTCAAATCGCGGCAGCGGCACTTCCGGTGGCATGCTCAGATGCCGCTGACCTTACGGCATGTGCCGCTGTTTGTGGCTGATGCCACTGAATTAAACGACATTTTGAATGATGCCACTGAATTTTCGAGGCAGATGCCAGTGTTTGTGAATGATGCCACTGAATTTAAATGGCACCTGCCTCTGTTTATGAATGATGCCACTGAATTTAAACGGCATCTGCTGCTGTTTGTGTATGATGCCGCTGTTTGCAACAGCTGCCGCTGAACAGTTCAATGATTCGAGGTTTCTACTTTTAAAAGCTACATTGTCTTTTGCGAAATGTACAACTTTAACCACATTAAAGGTTTTGGTCTTGTGTTTTCACTTAAATTGATACTTTTCCTGCAGTTTGGAATCCAAAAAAATGGACGTTAAGTCTTAAGTGATGCTAAATAATGTTATCCAAATGCTCTAAAGTATTGACACTCATAGCTCGTAGAACATAACGATTCTGGAAGTGAGACTGCACCGCGTGGTACCTCATGTCAGTTAACAGAGCCCTCCTTAAAGCTCAATGAGGGATGGAGGATGTGATATCTACATAACGTGATTGAGGGTCACTAATATCCAAAAAGTGCCCTCTGTCTCCGTCATGCACCGCTGAATGCTCTGAGCTTGATCGGATAGTGTCATGCAACCTAAAGCAGGGAATGTGCTCTTTCACACAGCACTAATCAGGATTCACTACACCACAGTGCAAGCATTTTAGTTTTAAACAAAAATATTTTTAAGACTAAGAAAGTACATTTAGCCTCACTGCTGTCTCTCTCTTTTTTTTTTTTTTACTGCCCCACAGTGGCAATTAGTCGAGTAGTCTATACAGCCCCTAAGAAGTTAACTTTTTACATATATTTATTGGTGCAGATTGATTTTGAAATGAACAGATCTACATTAATAATAAATGAGAGCCAGTGGTACCTCAGGCTCTGGGCTACTGAGCAGAAACTTGTGAATTTAAACCCCAGTCCTGCCAAGCCGCCACTGATGGGCCCTTGAGCAAGACCCTGAGCGCTGAGTGATACTAATAGAACTGCCTCAAGGAGCAGCAAGGAGGCTCCATCTAATAAAAAGTGTGTGTTAATGTAGTGAATGATGATAATGAACCTACAAACATAGAAATTCAACACATGGAATCAGACCTCCAGACCTTTTATCTCCTTAACATGTCATGAAATAATGAGGAAACAGGCCACACCAGGCCACAAAACTGCTAATCAGTGAACTGCCCAATTACTTTTGATGTTGTTTTTGTTTTATGCACCATTCTGTGTAAAATCAAGAGAAAATCCCTGTGTGTGTGAAAATCCCAGGAATTAAGCAGTTTCTGGAATATTCGAACCAGAAAACCATCTGGAACCAACAACCATACCATTGTCAAAGTCACTAACATCATATTTCTCCCCCCAATCTGATGCTTGATGTGAACATTAACTAAATCTCATTACCTGTGATTAAAAAAAAAAAAATAATAATAATAATAATAATAATAATAATTTACTGGACTGGGAGGATCAAGGTTTAGTTTTACCAAAAAAATACCAAAACCAGTGAACAGATATACAATTTTAATGACTTTCCATTACTCAAATGTTAAAATTGAGTAACCAGTTTAGGAAGCAACATTATAAACTGTTACTGGCATTGATTTTGGAACAGCTCTCCTACTGGTGTGTTAGAGTATTGCTGAAGAAAGCCAACCATTTGACTCAGTGTGTACTGCACAACTAGATTCTGCTCAGTGTTGAGGGCAATTGCAGCTCCACTGCGAATGGGAGCGCCGTTGAGATCGATGCAGCAGTATGCGTTCCACATGTACTCTGGGATATTGACACGTTGGACATTATTCTTGATGATCCAGTTGTTGACAGATGGAATGGCACCAACCAGCACGTAGGCCTTGTCGCACTGAGCATTGAACATTTTAGCCAGGTTGGACTCATGATTAGCCCAAGCATTCTGGTTCAGTTTTGGGTTCTGAGGCACCACGTTCGTGAGGGTGAATGTGGCATTACGACTTGGCACTAGGTTAACAGAAGAGGGTAAAGTCACAAAACGACCATAGACATAGCATAACATTTTCAAAATCTGTTCGATTTTTTAACTGTGTAAGGTTACCAATGATATAACAAGGAACAAGGTAGTGTGGGTAATCCTCATTGAGTTCTACTAAAATTTCCAACTAAAGCCACAATCAATACAAAAAGTGGGAGCCAATAAACGTGTTGATATTCCTGTAAAGCTGCTTTGAGACAATGTCTATTGTAAAAAGCGATATACACATAAAATTGAATTGAATTGAATTTAATAAATAATAAAGGAATATAATAGGGGGCAGGTTGCACACAGGAAGTCTGGTTTCCTAAAACCACTACATCGTCATTCAACAATAAATTGTAATCAGTACATACCTGCATGGTGTCCATTGGGATTGAGGTGGCCACGGTCAAACCCTGATTTAGTGTAATCCTCATTCAGAGCCTGTCTGTCACCCTGGTAGATACCGGGATAGTCCTGTCCCAGCCAATAGCCATCTCTCATTTCCCCTCCCCAGTTCTGATTAACCAACTGGAATAAAAAAAACACAAGAGTAATGCGTTAAGTAAATTGCATCTGCAGCAAGGCCGATCTACACAAAAGACCAACAGATTCACTGTAAAAATAAATATGTAGTAAACATTCATTTTCTTTCTTTTTCTAAAACCTGTCATCACGCTACCATGCTTCGGAGGACAATAAGAATTTTGTCAGCAATGTATAGTTATATAAAAGAAAATATATTTTACCCAAATGTTAATACAATACTCAGTACAAGTATGTTCTTGTACACATCCTGTATCTTTCGGCCTCCATCCCTCACCTGGGGCTCTACAAACCAGCGCGTGTTTCTGCCTCCCCCATTGCTGGGCTCAAAAATGTACGCCGAGTAGACAGCAATGCGGTGGTGTGTGTCATACAGCGTGGCAAAATGAAACCGGTTCTGGAAACGCTGGCAGAGTCGGGCAGCACCAGGCGTGTCGGATCCCCATTTAGGCACTTTCCCTTTGTAGAAGTAATTTATGCAGCCAGGCTCGTCGTTGAAGTCAGACACCACATCACCGTGGGTTAGTCCCAGGACGGAACCCACAACAAGGACACACAAAAAACCACCAGACAACATGAATGAGCGATTCCAAAGTTCAAAGTCTAGTCAGCTCTGTTCTCTGTAGTTTGGCAGCAACTACACACTTTCTCCTCTTCTTATATCAACTTTCTTATCTTTGAGCATTATTTTTAACATTATCAATGTTTTGGCACAGGAAAGGAGCAAACATTTGGATGTGGGTGTGGGTAAATAAATAAAACATGGGTACACTACACTGCAGAAATATTGTAGATAGTTTACAACTGAAGAAAAAAATCATAATTACACTGTCCGTTTGAAATCTAAAGGAAATAAGTGTTCCAGTAACAACTGAAAATGATCAACCTGGTGGGTATATTACGTATGGTCTTGGACTCGAGCAAAGGCATGATCAAATACACATTTTGATAAACATGTCAGATCCACAAAGGTTACACAAATAGTTTGCCATGTGCTGCTTTCCCAGTAGTCTTTATCTGTGGAAACAGCTACACAAGCCTGACTTCATGTTACTCTCAGCACACGCAGCAGAAGTTTCCAAGAAGAAAAATCTTAATATTTAGACAATTAAATGTGAACTAGCAAAACAAGGTAAAAGGAAAATATATATTTTTTCATTATCTGCCTTTGTTTGGTGTACAGCCTTAATCGAATTGCTATTTGCACGGCAGTCTGGAAGAAACAGTTTGGACTAAATTCAACAAAAACAGCTAGAATATATTGCATACCTTAACCCCAGTTTAAGAAACATAAATCTATTTTACCAAAATATGTCTAAATCCTTGTTAGCCACGTGTGATTTTCTCACACTGTAAATGTCACACTTTGATAAAGTTGTTGGATAGTTAAATGCCAGAGTTACGGTCCATTCCGAAACTATTGGAACGATAAGGCCAATTCGTTTGTTTTTGCTGTAGGCTGAAGACATTTGGGTGATGAATATGAGAAAAGAGTTTAGAATTTCTTGGTATTTATATGTAGACATGTTAAACGAAATGGAACATAGCACATTTAGTTTCAGACCACCCAATTTTTAGGTGAGCAAAAAATATTGGAACACATGACTGATTTCTTGTTGCCCAGGTGTGCCCTGTTAGATTGAATGTTTAAACAATTAATAGCTCTGAACGTCTACTCTTGGATTTGAGCCTTCAGTTTCACCTGTGAAGACTGCATTTGTTGTTAAAAAGGATAAACCAATATGAAGATCAGAGAGCTGTCTATGGGAGAAAAGCAAGCCATTTTGAAGCTGAGAAAAGAGGGAAAATCAATCAGATTAAATAAACATTGGGTATAGCCGATACAACAGTCTGGAATGTGCTGAAAAAGAAAGAAACCACTGGTGTACTGAGGAACAGACAGTAAATGCGTCATCCAAGGAAAACAACAACAGCTGATGACAAACATTGCGAGAGCTGTAAAGTTCAACCCCAAAACAACAGTCAGTGACATCACCAACAACCTTCACAGGGCGGGGGTGAAGGTATCACGATCCACCGTTCGAAGAAGACTTCGAGAGCAGAAATATAGAGGCCATACCACAAGATACAAGCCGCTCATCAGCAGTAAGAATCAGAAACACAGATTGGAATTCGCAAAGAAATACAGAGATGAGCCAGAAAAGTTCTGGAACCAAGATAAACCTCTATCAAAGTTCTTAAAGGCCAAAGTGTGGAGAAAGAAAGGATCTGCTCATGATCCAAAACATACAAGCTCATCTGTGAAACATGGTGGAGGTAGTGTCATGGCATGGGCTTACATGGCTGCTTCTGGAACATTCTCACTAATCTTTATTGATGATGGAACTCATGATGGTAGCAGCAGAATGAATTCAGAAGTTTACAGGAAGATTCTGTCTGACAATTTACAGAGAAATGCATCCGAATTAATCATGCAGCAAGACAACGATCCAAAACACACCGCCACCTCAACAAAGGACTTCATCCGGGAAAAAAGTGGAAGGTTTTAGACTGGCCAAGTCGATCACCAGACCTTAATCCAACTGAGGAGCATTTCACCTCCTGAAGAGGAGACTGAAGGGAGAAACCCCCCGAAACAAACAACAAACTGTGGTAAAAGTGTTATTTACTTTAATTTACTTCAAGACTAATCTGTTCCTATACTTTTTCTTGCATAAAAATTGGGTGGTCTGATACAAAAGGTTCTATGTTTTATGTCGTTTAACACATCTGGATGTAAACACCAGGAAATAAAAGCTGAAATCCTAAACTCTCGTCTCATCTCCATCTTTTAACCTCAAACCCAAATGTCTTTGGTGTACAGCACATGCACATGAATTGGCCTTGTGTTCCAATAGTTTCAGAGGGGACCATGAATGGACATGACATGGCGCGCGTACACACTCTGTAAGACAATAATAGTTTTAAAATGTTTAAATGTCATCTACTGTATATTTTTCTTAAGTTATGATGATGTTATGTGTATTATTCTACTGAAATGCCTTCTTTTATAATATCCCTATTCTATTCAGATCTGATCTTTTTCATTCTTCTCTGATGTAGTCTAGGGTCTATTCTAATGTCTAATATTATATTATAATATTACACCACCTATTCTATCCTGATGTCATCTATATTATTCCATTGCCATGTATTCTACTGTAATGTCCCCTGTTCTATAATGATGGTTATTATAGGCCTAATGATTATTCTCTTTCAGTGTCTTGCATTATGACGTCACCTAATGTATTCTTATATCACATTTTCCATTCGCTTCTGGTCTTTTCTACGTATATTATTCTATTGTAATGTCTGCTGACATTCTATTCTGACAGCCACTTTCTATTCTCTTGTTGCTCAACCTGCACTTCGTTATTTTGGCCACTAGATGGAGACATTTTTTCCACATTTTTTCTGTGTTAATTATCTCCTCCTGTGTTGATTTGTCAGACATCCCAACTCTCCCGGAAGTCTCGGAAGTATCCCGCATGTTAATAGCGGTTCCCTGACACCCGCAAATTATATACAATATCCCGGAAATCGATTACAAAACGCACTTCACTAATAACTAGCTGGCTAACACATAACTAGCTGGCTAACTGTTAGCTATCCATACAACTTACAAGCTTGTCCTCCTCAGTCTTTTCTACTCCTATGACCTGCTGTTCATTCTTCTCTCTTCGTCCTCTTCAAATATTGTAGGATGTAGGATCTCTGTGTGAATTGACTACGTTAAAATCGTTTATGGACACATAGCAATGGCACATACATACAATTTTGGTGTGCAAGTTAGCTTGCAAACTTGTGCATGTTTGAGTTTCACTGGCTAAATAATTATTTCGACAACAAAATTGTCATCAAAACCTGCAAATAATAAGCAATTTCATGGGCTGAGACAGCTACGATATCCTACCCCAACTACAAAGTGGTAGATCTTTCATCTACACGTCGATGAGAGCGTCTGAACACTGTGTGGCCAGTGAAGCCACCTCCCTGAGATGAGTTTTTGCAGGTTGGGATGTCTGGATTAGTCATCATGTTCACCCGTGATCTGCCATTTTTACACCGTTTTTGTGTTCAGTTCTTACCTCAGTCCTGAGGACTATCCCACAACACAGGATCTTTTTAGCTGCATAGATCGCCATGGCAACTTACTCTACACGGCTAACCTGGTGTCACATCTCCTTGAGGATGACATGGAGCTCGGTGCTCGTATCGTGAAATGATCTCTACAGCACGATAGACAGGTTTTCAATTCATTTTTAGATGAAAGAAACAGGTTCTCTAAAACCAGGATTCTGTATCTGTTTACGCTCCTTGAGCTTGAGTCCACATCACAAATTCCACCTGCAGAAGTCATGCACTGAGTGTACCGTCAAAGGTGTGCATTGCTTTGCTTTTTTTTTTTTTGCAACTAGCACCTGCCAACTATACACTGTAGGGGATGCAGAGTACCTAAGGGTTAGGGTTAGAGTTAGGTTAGAGAAGCCCTGTGGGAGCATGAATCTGACCCAGTGAACAGGAAGTCAGCACTGAGTGCTCCAGCCCAATGGCCTGAGTCAGGTCACCGTTTTGAGCTTGATATGAATGCTGACTTACTTGTGAAGACTTGGAGATGCTGGAGCCACCTGGATCAGAAGAGGTACCCCCCAGTATGTCTTCCATTAAAGGACAGTCCTGATGGTTGTTCAGGGCCAAATCATCAGAGCACATTGTTACAAACAAAAGCACACAGCCAAAGAAGACAGAAAGCCCATAAACATTTAGGCAAGGAGCTTACTTACCATGTTGTTCTCTAGAATTCATGTTCTCCAGGTCTTTATAGTTGGTAAAGTCCACTAATCTGATTGGTCGAGCGGCGTTCTGAGAGTGCTTTTCTTTACTTTAACAGCACTGTGTGTATCACTCCGCACTCCTCGTCTGTGTTCACCACAGAAAAAAAAAACCACGTCCTAGTTCAAAGTGGTTACTACAGTAGAGTTAGTGACATTATCAGTGGACTTGGGAAACCATACTTTTGAGATACTTTTTAAAAAATATATAAACTCGTCAGCTGAAGATGAAAAGGAAGAAAGCATCCATCTGAAATCACCACCTCCGATATTACCATTTAACTTCAGTCCCAGTATATTATCTCTTCTCCACTTTTGTGGTCCACCTCCAGCTTCTGTTTATGAGGGTAATGTTGTGTATCTATCTAAAATATGATGGGCTCTTCAGAGCTGGATCACTTAACAGGGTTTTACCCCCTGTGACTTCTGTGAGCCGGTTGGTTCACTTTCTCTCTGAAGGCATTCTCCTCCTTGGAGCGGTGCACATCAGGCTTTCTGGTTTTCAAATGGGTAGCCTTCCTCACTGTTCCTCATCTGTGTTTTGCCGATTGAACCCCATCACAAACATTTAAGCCTAACACAACCCAAAACCATACAGGCCTCCCCAGTGACTAAGGCTGTTAATGTACAGTTAATGCGCGCTCAGTGCTACTGGCTACGTATGGGTTTCATATGGATAGTTCGTTATGGTGCGGTGTAAATATTAAAACCCATGTGCATCCTGATGTAGCCAGCTGTGTGTGAACTTATTGTGAAAGAATCCGACTGTAGAAGTACCTGAGAAAGTAAAATGATATGAAATACACTACAGTGCAATAAATACAAGTGTGTTTGGTGTCCTGCGATGGACTGGTATGCCATCCAGGGTATATTCCCTCCTTACGCCCAGTGTTCACAGGATAGGCTCCGGATCCACCGTGCCCCTGTCCAGGATAAACCAGTTACTGAAGACGAATAATGAATAAAATAAGCATGAAAACAAAAATACATCACTGTGTATGATATTATTAAATGTGTAAAAATTAAACATTAAACAGACAATGATGCAAATTACTTCCAATTCCTCTGGATATGACGAGGATAAAAGATGCAAAAATTTACTCACATTTAGGTGAGTAAATCACATTTTGCGAGTGGCTTGCTTTAGCACACAATGTGCTAATTATTTTGTGAGAAGTCTTGAGATTGAGTCACGGATTTATAAGCGCATGCTTTGACTACAGCACCTTCCATTCTTTTAAGACCCAAAGAAAATATCTGTGCTTATCATTGTTATCATGCTTTATTTATTACTGCGGTACTGAGTAGTTAAAAAATAAAAATAAAATAAAAAAGTCCTAAAATGAAGGAATATCTCAGATGTTTATATGCTTAACAGTAGTAAGGTTTCACGCTGTATGGTGAACCAGTAGATGGCAGAAGAGTAGAAGAATTTCAGTAAGAAACTTAAAACTGATTTTAGTTCAACAGACATTTTGGGGAGAAATTTTCAGCGGATAAACGATAAAGTAATAAAAAAGTGACAGGATCAGCGATGGCAGGACTGTAGTGGAAGATGATCTCATTTATGTCAAAATTATTTTTAAAAATATAATTTAAATAAATAAATAAATAAATAATTCTCCATTCAGTTGAACCCGTTAGCCTCACAGAGTGGGTCAACATTTAAATTCCACTCTCTTGCAAATACATGTATTAATATTACTGTAATTACTGAATAATTTATAGTAAATAATATCATTTAATATGGATAACTGAATAATAAGGAGTTTAAGAGATTAACAGAATTATTATTATTATTGTCGTTTGTTTGTTTGTTCAATCTAATTGCTCGTAACTGCTAGTTTCACACACTCTGGGGTGTTTTTTTTTTTTGTCTTTTTTTGGCATGCTTTTTGCATGTAAGGGTGCAGACGTTCATCACTTAATGTATTTTTATACACGTTAGACTCTAACTCAAGAATTCTAGTGTTCATGCTGTGTCTCGGAGGGAATTCAATGCTGGCTGCAGTTGCATATTACTCAGTCACTGGGAGAATACGGTTCAACACGAAACACCTCAAAATAAAAAGGTATGCCAAAATACCCTGCTGAGATTTTTGGACTGCCCTACACACTCTGTGGAAAAAAAGAATAAAACTAGAGCACCTTAAAACTCCGCTCTTCTCCTGTTATGGATATATAACGTAAATGCATTCCAAATTTATTCATACATTATATTTATGCATGACTACCCCCCACCCTCCCTCCACACACCCCATCCACTTACAGTAATCTATCACCCCGGCATCATCCGCCATGCAAGCAGGCCCGCCGAGTTACCATGGCAACCGCCTCAGGCCTAGCTCCATTCCTATTGGCTGGGAGTCAGAGCCTGTCTGCTGGATGTGGTAATTGGCTTGGGGTTTCCAATCACGCTTCAACATACACACAGACACACGTGTGTTTACACACACACACACACACACACAAACACACAAACTCAGAGTTGCCACATGATGATTCCAGGCAGCCAGAGACATATATGGTGTGAGATTGAGCCCAAGGTAATGATCTGATTTTGGTGCATGTCTGAGAGAGAGAGAGAGAGAGAGCGAGAGAGAGACAGTGTGTGTGTGTGTGTGTGTGTGCTGGGAACTGAGATACTGGGGTTGTGGTGTGAGGATTTTTGGACATAGTGTAATGTGTCCAGGAATGGAGGAATGGAGGAATTCACAAAAACAAGAAAATATGTGCAAAAAAAAAAGAAAAGAAACAAAACCATTGCACTCGAAATAAATAAATAAATACATACATACACATATTCATTACTACAGAATTGGAATGGAATCTTTTCCAATGCACTCTTTCAGAAAAAAAAAAAAAGATAGCAGTATGCACATGTCCTTGTCACTGGGCTGGACCCATAACCACGTGGTTTAGATTAAAGACTAAAGATTAAAGCTTTAAAGGTACAGCAGGTCCTTCACACACACAATAATGTACCTTACATTATTTCTAAAGGTATAATGATACATACTAAAGGAACAAAACATGTACTTTTGACAGTACCAGCCCAGCAATAAGGAAAAGTACAGTTTATTTCCGTACTATAAAAGTACTTTTATTTCTTAAAGTGTATAGAGCATATTTTAAATGACTAATTGATGTGTACATGTCTTTGTACATCAGTGTACTATACGATACATACGATAACAACCTGTACGAGCCATTATAATAAACATCTGACCTTGCTGAGATTGTCAGACATTTCCACATCCTTAAGCCCCGTTCTGGAATAATAACATCGGGCACAACTCAGGAACGATGACATCTGTTTCAAAATGGCAGAAATGAAAAGGAGATCGCATTATTTCAGAGGGAGAAACATGTGACACCAGCTGACAACATGCCGCTTGCCAAGTATTTCAGTTTCGAAGCGTTTTGAGCTTAAAGCAAAAGCCATGAATCAATCAATTAAATGTGATCGATTAAAGGGAAAACGACAATAGCCTAAGCTCAAGCTCATTCCTTTTCTCCGTGGTATTTTTTTTTCTTTTTCTGAATATTGACATGAAATGAATCCATTCACACTCTCTGGCAAAGAAACGTCTCTGCATAGCCAAAACCAAGAAAGCAAGAAAGAAAGAAAGAAAGAAAGAAAGAAAGGAAGAAGGAAAGAAAGAAAGAAAGGGAGAAGGAAAGAAAGAAAGAAAGAAAGAAAGAGAGAAGGAAAGAAAGAAAGAAAGAGAAAGAAAGGGAGAAAGAAAGAAAGAAAGAAAGAAAGAAAGAAAGAAAGAGAAAGAAAGAAAGGAAGAAGGAAAGAAAGAAAGAAAGAAAAAAGAGAAAGAAAGAAAGGGAGAAAGAAAGAACGAGAAAGAAAGGAATAAGGAAAGAAATGAAGAAAGAAAGACTGAAAGAAAGAAAGGAAGAAAGAAAGAAAGACAGAAAGAAAGAAAGGAAGAAGGAAAGAAAGAAAGAAAGAGAAAGAAAGAAAGGGAGAAGGAAAGAAAGAAAGCAAGAAAGAAAGAAGGAAAGAAAGGAAGAAGGAAAGAAAGAAAGAAAGAGAAAGAAAGAAAGAAAGAAAGGGAGAAGGAAAGAAAGAAAGAAAGAAAGAAAGAAAGAAAGAGAGAAGGAAAGAAAGAAAGAAAGAGAAAGAAAGGGAGAAAGAAAGAAAGAAAGAAAGAAAGAAAGAAAGAAAGAGAAAGAAAGAAAGGAAGAAGGAAAGAAAGAAAGAAAGAAAAAAGAGAAAGAAAGAAAGGGAGAAAGAAAGAACGAGAAAGAAAGGAATAAGGAAAGAAATGAAGAAAGAAAGACTGAAAGAAAGAAAGGAAGAAAGAAAGAAAGAAAGGACAACAAGGAACAGGAAAAATGGAACAAAACGGAAAAACAAAGCCTGTCTCTGTCTTTGACGGACCACACCTGGGATGTTTAGCCATACAATAGGCTGCTGATAGTGTGTGTGTGTGTGTGTGTGTGTGTGTGTGTGTGTGTGTGTGTGTGTGAGAGAGAGAGAGAGAGACACACACACTATATGGACTATATTCATCATTTACCAATTAAAAAATATTTATTTCAGATATTTTCTAGCCCAAAACATACACTTTTAAGTCTTAAGTAAGTACTGAAGTTTTTGTGGAACTTTAGAAATGACTCTCATCGGACACAACGGCGAGAAGCAGCCGATAAACACCTTCTACTGTACATTTACTCACTCAAACACGTCACTTCGTTCAAGATATGAATACAATCAGATCACATGACCGATTCCCACAATAAAGGCCAACAAACTAACAAGCTTCATTTCTACTAACCACAGACCTCTTCCGCAAGGCCTCGGCCACAGAGCAAAATACAGGTGTACGTCATAGTTTAAGCAGGGAACATCATTCTCGTCCTTTCTGCTCAAACACGAGGTCACGTCCGCATGTATAAGGGTATTTTTGGAAACGGTTTTTATCCGTCTTTTTTAAAAAAAAGATATTCCTGTCCACGCGAACATTGCACGGCAATAGTGCGTCATAAAACGTTACGTCAAACACCTCAGGAATAACGCGAACAGCACGGAGAAAGAAACACGTTTTCAGACATATCCGTACGCATGCGGACGCGGGCCTGCGTGTAAAGCGTGGATTCTGTGAAAGGGAAAGAAGAACTACATTCTGTTTGTAAATCTGCTGTGAAGCTAAGGCATCAATCACAACATGCAAAAGGTTCGGCTGTATTTCCATTGCTTTCGCCGTCAAGACAACAAAGAGTCAGTGCAAAATCGTTAAACAAGCACTCAGAAGTACTCAAAAGGGTCGGTAAAAGGAAGAGAACTGATGGAGAAAATGAAACATTTCTACTCATTTGATATTGTGTTCACAGTAAAGCAGTGACCCATGATCTGATCTAATGGTTAAAAGAGTTTTGGAAAATACAAAAATAGAAACGACCCGACAGATTTAGTTTTTTTTATAATCCAGGAAGCTTAGTTTTTCACATTTTAATGTATATGAAGTCGTAACATTTTCCAGGAATCATATGGCAAGTACGTTCCATTCGAAAATAAGAGAGCAAAAGGTTTATGTACAGCAAAAGTGTCTCCCAACTTAAAGCTTGTGGGCTGAAACAAAAAAAAAAAAAAAAAAAAGAAAAGAGCAGACGGTTCTTTCAGGTAGGCCACAGATGGACGGGACTTTGGGTTCAAAATCGCCTCAGCACAAAGTCACATACACATGCTGGCATCCCAGTAATACTCGACTGGGTTTATTTCCTTTTTTTTTTTTTTTCTTCTTTTTTTTCTTTCTTTTTTTTTTTTTTTTTTAAGCACACTGCAATTACAAACTCCCAGAACACAAAGCAGACTTACAGATAGGAAAGAGCTCATTGTACAAAAACGAGGCGCTATAGTTTTGTCTCAGAACTGGCTTTCAGTTTGTCCAGAAAATAGTAAAAAGGGGAAAAAAAAAAAAAAAAAAAAAAGGAATAAAGAATCGAAGGGAAATACGGTGTTGTTACGGTGAAGCTCCCAAAAGTCCTGCGCCTTTCCAATACGATGCCCAAGTCTCACAGTTCCACAAAAAGTGTCGTACATACAGTACATACACACAGACGCAACGTCCCCCCCGAGAGGGTCACGAACACATTATTGCGAATTAAGTGTGCTTTCATAGGTTGTTTTTTTTTTTTTTTTTTCTTCCCCCCCTCGCCCATTCTTAAAAGTTTCATTTTTAAAACAGTATCACAACATGCATCCAAAGTAATAATGTGTAAAAAAAAAAAGAACGAACATTAAGGCCCTGTTTTTAAAACAAGGCTGGACATAATTCATTACTATACACCCTGACGAACACACAGAGAGAATATCTTAGATTGGCTTTTTCAGAAGGAGAGAAAAATAAATAAATAAAAGCAGGAGGGAGGAGTTGGAGGGATGGACGGACGGACGATAGCAGAAAGTTCGATCTTTTTGACGTAAAGTACCCATCCAAGCGGAACGTCATGCACCTCAGACCTCCTTGAGCTTAAAGGGTATCCGTTCAAAGAAAACACCGAAGTTTTGTGTGTTAAAAATAGACTCGTATCTCCCAGGCAAATCCAAGCGAGTCTCTTAAGACTGCAGGCCATCACAGTTCTTCTAATCGGCATTCGATCTGAGGGTGATGTCTTGAGCTCCATAAGGTGCACCTCAGAAGGAGCTGAATAAAACATTGATGCGTAGATCTCTCTGGAGCTGTAATGAGCTCTTCTCTTTATAGTCTGAATAAGACCTGGTGTCTAAATCTGGTCATGTGACTTGCTGGTGTCTACCTCTCACAGTGGACTGCAGAGAGTTGGCGGCACGACAGCTGAAAAATAGTATTAGCGGTGCTTCACGAACCAAAAGCAACTATGGAGATCTCGTGGCGTTTTCCTCATGAGCAGTCAGTCGATGCGTTTTTTGTTTAGTTTTTTTCTCCGACGAGAACACTCAGAGTCTCTTGCCGTTCAAGTGCCCTCTTGAGCCACACGTTAAAACGGACTCTTCAGTGATGAGTCGCTCAGCGCCTCTCGACTAAGCACCGCTAAATAAACGTGTGCATCGATTGAAATCACTCCCTAGTAATATAGCTGGAGAAAATGATTAAGGAGATGTGGGAAAGTATATTTAGGACTGAATAAACAGGAGGCACGTCTGCTGTGCACCAGAAATGAAGGAGGAACCTGTTCTCTCCATGAACGGTTACGGACGGTTGCAAATTCCCTGCAGGACCGACGCAGTGTGGATTGTTCTTTCATGCGAATCGAGCGTCTCTTTCAATCTGCCGTGTTGGTTTGTCATGATGAGGCTGTGGAGGCAGAGGCTGGGCGGCCGCAACCCAACGTGTAATGAAGATTAATTCAGCATGATGTAAGCAGAGGCTTTTTCCTTTAGTTGCCGCAGACACAGGTGACAACTCCAGCTCCCTGTAGAGGAGAGGTCACAGTGCATAACTTTACACTTTACAGTACGCGAAACAACATTATACAGTCATCTAATGTAGAACAGCGATGCATCAATAATTATACTGGACTGATACTTGTACTAGGTGGAAAAAAAATGCTCTGATATGAGCATTAAATAGCGTTTGGTACTACGTGACGTAAACTTCAATGTTTTATTTGATTTCAATTCAATTTTACTTGTATAGCGCTTTTTATAGCACCGGTCATTGTCTCAAAGCAGTTTTACAGAAATATATAAACACAGGATACAGATTTTAAACGTGTGAATCGATCTCTATTGAGCGAGCCGGTGGCGACGGTGGCGAGGAAAAACTCCCTAAGATGTTAAGAGGAAGAAACCTTGAGAGGAACCAGACTCAGAAGGGAACCCGTCCTCATCTGGGTAAAAGAACCTACTGTACGTTCTCGTGTAATGAACATCTGGTACGAAATGACGGCGATCTGGATGTATTTCACGAGTACGAGTAACTTCTAATGCCATTTAATTAACGCAAGAGCTCATATGAGAGCGCAGAGGAGTATCAGCGAGCGTCGTCAATAAAAACGAGTGCATTGTGCGCACACGAAGGAATTGAAGCGAGTGAGCACTTCAGTTCTGCCAGCACTGAGTCGTGTGCGATTGTAAACGGGGTTAACATTTAAACGGCATAACGTATTAAACATAAAACTCACGAGCTCGAGATGCTCACTGCTACCAGCACACAGCATAACACAGCTAAAAACACACACACAGCGGACACCCCTGATCACTTAATACTAAGTAGGTTACTCATTTCGGAATTAATATATATCAGTATATCACATGCTTGTACTAAAACAAACAACGGTATTGATGCATCTCTATTTTAAATTGGTCATACAGTACTATTCTTATTCTCGATGATGGAGATGATAGCTTTACCCTCTGGAGGTTCTGCCATAGGTGGACTTAGACAGTACATGTGATATCCTCGATCGCAGTCATCACAGAATAAAAGCTGATCCTGTAAACCAGGAGTTTGTAAACACAGATAGAATAAAAAATCTATATTCAGGGTACGCCAAGCCGTGCGGACGAGTTAAGAGATAATAAAAAGACTGAAAAGTGAGCAGGTGAACAGTAACTGACGTCGTTCTCGGAGGTGCCGCACAGGCTGCAGGACTTGCACTCGATGCACTGCCAGCGGTAAGTCCTCACTGCTGCCGTCATGTTGACTGTGAACTGCAGGCAGGACGGGTGGCCTGGACAGAGAAAAAAAAAATCCATGTTTGATATATCTTTTGGAAGAACTGCAGTTGAAGGACGCACTGAAGCCGTTCCGGTCGCTTGTAGTGGCTCACTAAAACTCGGCTTTTCCTTCAAATTTCCTTCACATTTCTATACGTCCTACCGACTGCAGGTGACCTTTGTGGTTTATTTCATTACAGGATTGTTTGTACAGTTGTTTGATAGCAGTTTTAAAGTGTTAACACTGGCATATCTTTGCAGCGCCTTCTACAGGTATGCTTCTACAACTCTACAACCTTCACTCTAAAAGTTTTCAAGATGTCACCAACAGTACAGCATCGTCCACAAGAATATACGTACCAGAGCCTGGTTATAAACAAACGAAGGCTCAATGTGCACAACTGTATATGAAGGTCGTCATGAAATGTATAATATGTGTAGATGTACAGTATATATGCAAACATTTACATACACAGTGCCTTACAGAATTATCGCCACATTTACGTTTAATAGATAAAAAAGGATGACACATGGGATGAAAAAAGATTTCTCTATTCAGTTCAGACAACAAGCTTGAGAGATTGAGATGGTCATCAGGAAATATTGTGGATTTTGTGTTTCTTTAACCATTCGTGTATTGATTTGGCTCCACAGCTTGTTGAAAGCGGTATATAATGTACTGTATATGTCCAAGTCTGAAGCTTATCGTTTTGGGCTGAAATACCGTATACTGAAACCTGGCAGAATTCATGATGCTGTCAATCTTCACGAGAGCCCCTGGACCACCAGCCAGCCACACAACAGCTCCAAAGCTTCACTGGATCTACCTTCATCTTCTACAGTGGGGGTATCAGGTGCGTTTACTTTTATCCACTCACCAAACATGTGAGTTTCAGTTTCATGTGACAGCAACACATGATACCAGTTGTGGTTCTCATGACATGGTGAAGTTCAGCCTCTTGGTTCTTGAGATGTTCTCAGGAAGTGCTTCTTTTTTTTTTTTTCCTAACGCTTTCAAACAGCTTGTTATGAAAGTACAGTTTAACAGTTGATTTTGAGACTCTACAAGCCGGTACATATAAACTGTGCGATTCTACCGTGATCTTTAGGCTTGTTTTTTCCTCCTTCACCACCACCTCCTTCTCCTCAGTGTCTGGGGGGCAGTGTGCAAATTTGTCCACCTCCTCAAATATTTCCAACTTTGTCCGACATGTCAAACTTTTTTTTTTGTTATGAAATAAGTCTACCTTCTCCTGAGACAATCAGTCTTGCATGCGAGTTGGTGTAAGTTCTTTAGACTACAGAGATGACAAAGACCACATTTTGAAAATAACACGTTACATTACAGTACCACCTTATCCTTATTTTCAAATTGGGGAAAATCTGTGTAATCTCTGTAGCCTAAAAAGCTTACAGCGTAAAGACTCTGTGCATTAGTTTCATATATATATATATATATATATATATATATAGTATATGGGTTTTATGTTAAAGTATGTGTATTTGAGAATTTGTCTTCGCACCTGATCGTCCGCAGTCTGCGCAGGAGATAAGATCCTCTGGGCAGCCCGTCTTCTTCGAGCCTCCGAGGCAGAAGTCACAGTAGCCGTTGGGGATGACCGAGCCATCTGCTGCTTTTTTGGCTGTAGTATGACAGAAAAAGGGGGGGGGCAAAAATTAGTACACAAGAGGTCAGACTCAGTCCTCATGTCTGTTTGGGTCGAAATGAGCCTCCAGAATGCTAAAGACATGAATCTTCATGTCTAATAGATGAATTTAAGGGCGTACTGTATATTTAGATTATAAAGATACCTGCTGGGTGAAATGTAAGTACGTAAAAAAGACCAGTGTTTTAAAACGTGTGAAAGAAACAACGAAAAAAAACGAGCTGTTGTCACATTCCCTCCGTCTGTCATTTCCACTCCCCTGCCATCAGGCTCCTTCTCTTTTAATAGAGATGTCTTTATATTGCTAATAAGGTATATTTCTTAATTTACAACTCTATTAAAAATGACCAAAAAAAAGGACAAATCCCGGGCCAAAGTAGTGAACCTCGACAAATCATCGCTTTGCTTCGTGTAAGGAAATGAAAGACAGCAAGAGAGGAGCTGAGTAGTGAGTTTTCTCTTGCGTGTGAGCATTCGTTACTGAGGCTTAGACTTTCGCTGCACTGCTCGCTTACTGTACGAGCATGTAGAGGGGGAAGGGATGAGTTTCTCTACACCGGGAGGCCGGCAGCTCTGTTAAATATTGTCACAGGAACAGAGGGGATGCTGGGAGCTGAGAGACAGGTACGCCACAGGAGGTTACTACGTTATATCATTAACAAGGAAGACAAGTTAGCTGGCAGCTTTCACACCCAGCTACTTACACACTGGCTTCACACGATCACAGCTGAATGCTTCGGTCTGTCTCCCAGAGGGGGGAAGTGAAGAGCAATGCAAGTGCGGCTTAAAGCGGCTAAATATGAGAACAAAAACAGCGCTTAGGTGCACTAATAGATAATATGTGGATGGAATTGCTGTGCTCCTCCAGAGAATAGCTAATGTTCAGACATCAGCTCTCATGCACACACACGCACACACACTGCCAGATGATTTGGAGAGCTTGGGTTCTCTCCAGTGAGGTCATTAATCCACCCCCATCCCCTGAGATTCTAACATCGGAGTGAAGTAAGTGTGTGTGTGTGTTGGGGAGGTGGGGGGACTGTTGCAGCGTTTCTTTTTTAAGATTCCATGAGTCTGTTCTGCTCTCTAATCCCCAGAGAGAGAGAGAGAGAGAGAGAGAGAGAGAGAGAGACTCTGATCAGGATGAAAGAAAGACAGGACTAGTCCGGTGCAGTATTAAAAAGCTGTGATCCATATGTGCCGCATGGACCCACTCTATAAAGTTCATACACTACACCATGGGTCACTTCACAAAATAGACAAATAGAACGAGCAGAAAGGCGTAGGACTCGGCGCGGCCATGGTGCTGTCCAGGGTCCTGAAACACGTCATACTATGGGCTGTATTCAGAGTTGAGTTAAGCGTGCAAATGGAGTATTTTAAAAGGTGCAAAACGTTTTTGTTTTTTTTTAAATTCCATACTCATACAAATAACCTTTATGTGTAGAATATGATAGAATAAAAAACAATGAGTTAATCAGTGGCATTTAGAATAATGTATTAAGCTGCTGAGGAAAGCTGTTTAGAAAACTGGAATGCTTGTTTGTGTTTGTTTGTGCTTCATGTCAGTCATTTTATAGACACTATACAGGCCACCTAAGATCTTGGAGGTGGAACTTCTTTGTTCGTGGGCGGGAATCATTCAAATGTCAAACCCACTTAACCCTTAGAGACCTAAAAAAAACTTACCTAATGCACTTTTAATACAAAAATTGCACATATTAGTATTCACACCGCTGATGTAACTAAAGTGACTTAAGTGCTATTAAGAAGTTGTGTTCAAACCGCACATGCAGAATGGAGTTTACTTAAAGCGCACCTATTATGGTTTTGAAACGTGCCTAATGTTGTGTTAAAGGTCTCATACAATAGATTTACTTGCATCCGAGGTCAAAAAACACTTTAACGTGCTCATAATTTAAACTGCAGCGTTACCTAGTGTCAAAAAAGACTCGTTAAATGATCCGTTCTAAAGGATTCATTCTAAACTCCTCCTTTCAGAGAGCATACTCTGATCTGATTGGTCAGATATCCCAGTCTGTTGTGATTGGTCTACCGCTGATTGTCAGCGAGCAGTCGATGAAGACCAGAGGCAGGCCTACATAGGTTAGTACAGGAAGTAAGTCTGGAATTACTAACGAATCATTTCAGCTCTTCAGAATCGGTTCCTTCTTTTGGGAGTCAATAACTCCGTTTTGTCGTGTGCTTTGATTTTTGAAACTTTGCAGACGTTTTTACATTCACAAACAGCTCTATAACAGGTAATGCTATATGAAAGGTAATCATTGAAAAAAAAAACATAATAGGTGCACTATAAAACAGAAATGTGTTTCATTTTCACACAATTCTGACCTTGGATAGAAGTGCACTTTTCTTTTGTGTGATAGCAGCTCAAGTGAGGAAGTCAAGCATCACTAACTGTCAATTCTCACGCTGAAATGTATGTTTTGGACTGTAAATGCACTCAACAGTCCATACAGGATTTTGTGCAGGTTTTTTTGTGATTGTTGTGGCCAAAAATGCTCGACTTTGCTGCATTTTATTTTATTTTTTTCAAAATTCGCAATGCAACTTGCGGAGTTTTTTGTGCTTTTTTTTTTTTTGTGGAAAACTACTTAAATTTGTTTTCCGCGGTCTTTCACGGTGATGTTTGTTGGTAAACAAGACCTTTTAGCTGTACTCGTGTTCGACGCACGTGAATCGAAGAGGGGTTTTTCGGTGAACGCGCATCGTGATCACGTCACATGACGTGTCTCGGCCCAAACCTGCGGAAAATCTGCAGTCATTTTAAACAGAGTTTAAAAGCTTGATTTTGCGTTCATTTCTGTGATCGCAAAATCCTGTAGGGACTGACTCAAAAAACTATTGAATGGCATTCAAAGCCAATATTAAATAAATAAATGTAGCACTATTCATTATTTAACAGTATGGTCCCTTTAAAGTTCAGGAAAATCAGTGGAGACTCATCTGGTCATTCCGAGGACCAATTTGTTATGGATAAAGTTATCAATTAACTCAGAAGTTAGCTGTAAGTGTAGCAGATGAGTGCTCGGTCAGTTTATCCTTCGAACCATGGTCATGTTTTCATTACAGGTGAACATATCCAATTAACAAAAAACATCAGCATTATTTTATTAATTCAAAAACTCAAAATAGCTAATTAAAAGTGTAATTACAATTTCATGACCTGGATTTAATACTGTATCTCATAGCTACATTAATTTGTGTACTGTGACATAAAAAAATAATAAACTGCAAAATATTAGGATGTGCTGGATCAAGTGCTATTTTATAAGCTGTTGAATAATGAAAATGGAAGACATGTTGTTAAATTTAACTACATTTGCATTGATTAATGTTGATAATTAAGGATTATTCATCCATCCATCCACCCATCCATCCATATATTGGCAATACACACGACTTTTATTAGACCTTTATTTCTATGCTTGCTAAATTAGCAAGCTCATACATATATTATCATATTAGTCTTTTTTTAAACTGTGTCTTGCTTTCATGTTACACTACATTTCATGTTACAGTAAATGGCGGGGGGGTGCAATTTCTATCTTCGGTCTACATTTGGGATTTTTTTTCCCAGTTTCAAAGGCAGCCGCATGTGATTAAAGGCAGAGGGCTAAACTCTATTGAAAAAGCCCGGCCCTGAAGCTCCTGCTCAAGAAAAATCTGGAAGGCAATTTGCATAATCTAAAGGGTGCATCCAGAAAAAAAAACCCTTAAGCACCAGTGTAACCCAACCCTGAATATAACTACCTTTACCTGCATAAATATTGGCATATTACTCTGAATACAACCCTATACAGTTAACAGTTAAAGAAACAGATCAGCAGAAGTAAAGAGTTTAGTCACCATTAGTAACAGATGCTTTAATACACTAAGATAAACTGTTCCATTACTGCAGAGAAGTGACTCACACATGTATTTTGTATTATTTCTTTTATTCAGGCACATAATGTGATACTGCAATCTGCGAGCCTGTACAATAACAAAAATATTGCTGCTATTAGACAGCCTGTAATGTTTCCATTTCTATATATTATATTTTGGCATCTACAGCATGTTTAGAAGGAAATGCTTGTTCTGTAATGCTAACAGTACATACAGTGTGTATATTTATGACTGAAAATATACACTGACATTGGGTATAACACGAACAGCAGAGGAAGTCTGCATTTGAAGCACAATGATTCATAAAGTGAGATGCTGAAGTGCAGGGGGCAGGTTTGGTGGATATGGAAAGTGTGTGGAGAGAAGTGAAGCAGTGAGAGACAGAAAAGGGTTGCAGCACACGGTAAATAAGAAAGTGAGCAAATCTCCATGGCACTCTCGCTGAAAGCAGAGCATCTAATGTCTATAATTAGAGCAGCAGGCAAGTGCTGAATGCTGAATGATCGTAAACCTATGTATTGATGTACTGTACTTGTATACCCATGTACAGTATTAGGCTAAAAATTCGACAGCGCTATGAATCTCTCGTTCCTCTTTCTCGTTCACTCTGACCGAGCAGTAAATACGGTAAGAGCCGCACCGTCTCTGGTACGTACACGACATTAAAATGGTGTAAAAAAACAACATTACAAAAGGAACAAAGGAACGCATGTGCAGGGAACGCATGCAAAACAAATGATCTGCATTGTTGAACAAATGTGCTGGACTTCCTCAAAGGCAAAAAACACCATTTATCACCAATCTTGAAGGAATTTTTTGTGGAAAAGAAGAGCTTGTGGAAATCTGTTCTTTTGTCCTGCTGTCATTTATTTCAACTGCAGACTGTGCACACTATCCCCACGGAGCAGCAGCGAGTGCGCACACACACACACACACACACACCCCGATTCTCTTTCTCGGCTTTTTATTTCTACAGGAAGTCTTGCAAAATGATTCAGCACATATATATACATACATATATATATATATACAC
>JANDJT010000071.1:22149937-22185638 GCA_024331685.1 Stegophilus panzeri
AGAGAGAGAGAGAGAGAGAGAGAGAGAGACCAAGACCACAGTCTGATCATAGAAAAGATGTGGTAACCAGTCACGGTTAGTCAGTAGAATACCGAAAGAGGCTTGTGTGCTTACAAAGATCTTATCCTTAGCTAAGTTAGCGCAGTGAAGAGAAAACAGAAAAAACTAAAACCAACATAACAGAGTCGGAATTGGAATGGTTCAGAAAAGATGGAGATTTTGGACATGAATGCCTCGAATATGAATAAATGAATAAATGTAAATGTAGAATACAGCATAATTATGCTACATTACGAAGAGAATAGATTGATAAGAAATCCAGCTGTCAGAAACATCAGTTCCTCCACATACAGTACGTTGTATGTAGGATTGATTTACATTCCATCCTGCGTAATGGGACTTTCATGGCAAGAGTAAAAGTGTGCACCCTGTTCAAATATCTTGAAATGGCTGCATGTTTAAACGATGTAATGCCCAATCTGGTAAAAGTGCCAATAATGTCCCGGGTTCTGAGTGTGTGTGAGAGAGATAAGCACATGGGGTTGTATTCAGAGTCGGCGACTTAAGGCGACTCCAAATGTTTCATCAAAATTTACGTGAAAAGTTACTCATATTCGGTCAGGTTATACAGATGCTTCTGGGCTTTTCTGGGAACGCCATTCAGATGATTCAGTTCACCTGCATGTAGCGCACACCTCTACACACGTATAGTTTGGAACCTAAGCATTTAAGACAGCGTTTTTCAATAGACTTCCACCTTTAAGCACAAGCACTTGCTCTGCTAGTCTGGGATAGAAAACGCATTTTTTAAATAATATGATGTAACTTTAAAGCGAGAGACATTTTGAAAATGACTAATAAATCAGTAAGATGATATACGATCTAATTGGCGATTGTTATATTGCCAGGATATTGCTGCACAAACACTCCTAGTTGGAATTGTCACATTATTCACTGTAAATTTAGTTTAATTTAACAGAACGGCTTCCACCTTCATTATCCAGCAGCTTGGAAAATAGCACTTGATCCAGCACATAATATTATTTTGCCTTTATAATTATGTACACAGATTTTATGAAGCCAGGACAAGGTCATGAAATCATAATGTGTGTGTGTTCATTTGATGCGTCCTCTTGTAAACACTCATCTTTAACAGCTCAGATTTAATTTAATTCATTTAAAAAGTCAATTATTCTGATTTGAGACGCTGTCTCCTCTAATGTCCTCCCAAATAACTTTCCGTCGGTGTATAGAACTTCACATGCACTGAAGTCCACATGTAAAAGTCATCAGAGTCGCTCACCTGACACTCGCTCATGGCCTCCTCCTCCTTTGTCTCCACTTTCTTATCTAAAGGCTCTCCGCTGAGCAAGGACTCAAGGACGGGACCCTCAGGAACACCTCCCTCCTTCTTCAAGGCAGACTCGTAGTCTGATCACACACATCAATAATCCCAAAGTTACTTTAAAGCACGTGCATACAGTTTTTTCAGGGACGTGTGTATGACTGTATCTCCCTGCAGCCAATCATTAAATTATACGCTTCTACAAAATCATTGCAGCCACTAAACCCACGGATGATATCAACTAGACAGTGTCCGTCTCTTACCTATCTTAAACTCGATGGGTCCCAGACGTGGATCGTCCAGGATGTTTAACCGTTTTTTCTTGCGCCAGCAGCGAGCTGGGTAAGTGTACAGCTGCCCCGGAGACACGCCTGCAACCCAGAAGCAAAAACAACACTGGTACAAAACTCTTTCTTTGCAACTCAGGCTTCTTCAGATTCTTCACATCTTTAATTTATAATGGGTAAAGAATTAAAAAAGCTACATATAAAAATATATATTTAACTACATTCATTCAGTTATCTTCAGTGAAGCGCTTTATCCTGGTCTGGGCCACCCTGGATGGGACAGGGCACATTCCCAAGCCACCTATATGCATGTTTTTGGGAGGTGGGAGGAAACTAAAGAACCCCGAGGAAACCCACGCAGACACAGACAGTAACACAAGCTCAGGATCGAACTACTGAACCCCCGCTACACTCCAAATTTGTAACGAATGTACTCGAAAATATATAATCCATCAAAGTACAAATAAAACGCCAGTACTGTGGCAACTTAATAGGTTTTGCAGGAAGCTTTAAAAAAGGACCGTCTCCAGATAAAGTACAGCCCTCTACTGTAGATGATGTCAAACAAAAGCTATCAATTAATACCCCGAACGCTTCGTATTTGAAAAGCAGCAATCAGATTTTGACACTTTGAGAAGAAATTTCTACAATGACATTCTCTGATGGAAGGCAGTGGTAGAAAGCAGACAAAACACACTGACTTGTGTGAAAGCACTGCTACTGTAGTAATCATTCACTTGAGTAGTAGTAAAAGCACTCATCAAAATGACTTAAGTAAGAGTAAATAACTCATCTGGTCTACAGTTGACACAACTAATCCTTTAGTTACACTAGAATGCATAACTAAGTGAGCTACACTGAAGTCAACACCACGTCCATTATAAACAGGTAACGTTAACTAGTTACCTAACTTAACTAAATGCTGTATGGGAATTCAGTAGCTTGCTACGTCTGTTAGCTAGCTAGCTAGCTAGTTCGTGTTAATTCATACAATACATGTCGCTAGCTACTGTCTAGCAAAAACATCCCTTACACATTATCCTGAGCATTACCTATAGGTTGTACCAGCACTTAGATATATTTAACACAATGGCTACCAAACATGGGAATGACATCTTAAGTTTAATACAAAGCTTTCATACTGTAAAACATCAAAAGATCTGGCTAGCTAATCTAGATCACGCAGATAACTAATGGCTTGCTTGCATGTTGTATGGTAAGTGAAATGCTGATATCTCCACAGGTTGTGGTGCATAATTTACATGTCGTTATCACTGGACCTGGGATGCCTTCACTGTCTCAGATATTGCTGCAACTTTATTTAGAATTATTTAAAAAAAAATTTACATACTGCATTTGAATTATGAGGTGTTGATAAATGAGGTAACTCCCTTATCTCTTTTCTTGTTAGATAATGCTTATTTGAAAATGTTAAATATCTGCTAAATTGAGAACTCATGCTTTGTAAAAGAACTTTCCTTGTCCTGGGGTCTAATATCCAGTTTCTATGCAAGTTCGTGTCTCTTTAACAGACACCGGCATACACACACTCACCCGGGCCTCGGTGGTTCTTCTCCATCCATATGTAGCAGTTGCTCTGTGCCACGCCAGTCTGTGAGTCCAGGAAGGGCAGACGCATGGAGCGCTCGGCACACAGGCGAGCATTGTAGCTTCGGCAATGTTCAATCGCCTCACGATAAAACTCCTCGCCCAGGCTAGAGAGAAGTACAAGGGTGAAGACATGGTTTAATACTGGTATCTGCAGAGAAACGGAGTTTGGATCTTTAAATCTTTAAAGCAGTGGGCTGTGTGAAAGCATTCTTGATCTTGTCCTACTTCTATGTAGTAAAAATACTGTGTGTAATAGCCAGAATCCCATGTTTTAAAATGTTATGTTTTTCATGTGACTTCAAAACAATTATTCAGAAAAATTATGCCAGAAAAATCACATTAAAAAATTTAAACCACAGCCCATACATCTTAAAAAATTAATATAAAATAAATGAATCGTATAAATTGTGAATAAATTGTGAATCGTGTGACTTTTCTGTAAGGGTTTGAAATATTCCAGGCTTCTGGGCTACTGCATGATTTTCAAACTTAGAGACCTTTTTTTCAGGTATAAAGCAAGTGCAAGCTCGCAAACATGAACCTCTAGGCTGGACTACTATAATGCCTTGCTGTCTGGATGTTCCAGAAGGTGCATAAACAAGCTCCAGTTAGTCCAGAAAACAGTAGCCAGAGTCCCTACCAGAAACAGAAGTTTGATCACATGTTATCCAAATTTCTTTGACTTCTAGTAAAAACATTGCATTGAAAATACTACTAATGTCCTATAACACTAAAAAGTCTCCCACCACACTACGCGAGTGAAAACGTTGGTCTTTTACGTGCCGTCATGGCTGCTTTGATCGAAGTGTGCAGGCTCTTTATGAGTACCTAGAATAATGAAGACTACAGCAGGGGGCAGACATTTTCTTACAAAGCCTCCCATCTATGGAACAGCATTCCAATTAGTATTTGAGACTCAGACAAGGTCTCAATCTTTAAGTCTAGGCTGAAAAAAATATTTTATCTAGTGTTTCAAATTCACTGTTAGGATGGAAATCTAGCCCTGACTTTTAGACTGACTCAGAGTCCAAAGAGGTCACATACTTTAAAGTTACCTACTCGAATGCAGGCTATATTAGCTAGCCAGTTACATAACTGCAAGCAAACAATTTGTAATGTAAAATAACAACAGCCAAACTGAAGTTTATTTAATCCAAACCTAATCCATTAAGTTCATTTTATGAGATTAATTTTGTGTAGTCTGAAACTAAGCTTAACGCTTCCTAAATCAAGTTTTTACAGGAGTAAACATCCTGTTTCGCATACAGAGGTATTTTAAAGCCCTTTTCTACCAACATACGAGATTATATGCTTTAACTAGTCAAAGATTTGGGTCACAGTAACTGAAATGCTTTCACACAAAAATAAAGTTGTGTAACATAATTGTGAGGGAACTGCACCCACAAGTGAGGAGGATGGTTAGAGAGAAAAATTGCTCCAAGGATTACAGTTGGAGATCTGCAGAAGATGGTAGCATTGTGGGGTCACCAAGTCTCGAATTCTACAGTTAGACACCACCTCCACAGCAACAAACTATTTGGAAGGTGTACGAGGAAAAAAAGCTTTTCTTTTCTTATTCTTTTTTTTTTTTAATCTAACCACAAACATAAGCGCCTGGAGTTTGCTAGAAGATACTGGAACTTTGGAACTGGGATCTATGGCCAAAGCGGACAAATATAGAACTTTTTGGGAACTTATTAAAAAAGCAGTGTCTTGGTTTGGTCCCTGATGGCAGAGAAACACTGTTGATTAGCAGTGATACTTTTTTTGACTCAGTTTTTGTATATATTACAAAATATATATGTATATACTGCGCTGGATGGATGACCCCAAATTCATCTCTATCTATCCATCTATCCATATTTTGGTCTTTTCAGGTGCTGTTGCCGAATACACTTGAATACACTTTACAACTTGAATGAAAAACTTTTACCAGAGTATTTATTTGTTGTTGGGTTTTTGGGGTTTTTTTTTTGTCTAAAAGCTGCCGTGGTGAGCTCACAGAAAACCCCAGATAATAGGAAACTAAATCTCAGGCTTCTCCTTCACCTGCTGGTGCGCTTTTCATCTCCAGAAAGCCCTGAAACTCATTACATAATCCCACTTTACCATTCGACTGATGCCACTTATCTCCCTTCAGCATCAAATCATTTTCATACAACACTTTATCAACAGCTCAAAGTAGCCCTAAGATAAAATGACACTGTCACAGTTTATGAAGTAACAAGAACGATGCATCTGTCACCGAAAGCAAAGCAGCCCCTTCAATTTGGAGTAAATATCCTGTGACATCACTATAGCGCATTTGTGCTCTAATGAAGAATTTCGTTCCTTTAAGCCCAATTCAACGGGATGCTAAATGAGGCTGAATGACAGCAACCACTCTGCTGAACAAACCTGAATTTTTCCAGGACACTGATTTATAGGCACACAAAATCTACAAGTAAACCTCTTCTGCTCGCAGGCACTGTAGTGCCCAAGATGAGCAGATTTCATGTCCAGACTGTTTGCTTTGTAATTCATAGTTGTCTGATGTACGACAGGTTTAACAACTTTTAAAAAAATAAATAAATAAATAAATAAATAAAATCCCTATTCCTTATTGACCTTTGCGAAACAGAGCATTCTGTATTTAATTTATTTAAACACCTTGTTTACTTTTTGTGGTGAATATACACAATGTGCTACGTCCTGTACTCGTCTTAATGCGCGTAACTAGGACTTAACTAGCTTTCCATGTGTTATTATGTTAAGTTAGCAACCCCTTTTTAGCCTAGTCAATAACATTCCACATAAAAATGCGACTGAGCTGCACACCGGCGCTTTCACTTCTTTCGCTGTGGGCGAACTAATGAATTTATGATTTGTCCACCCCTGTGGACGTACCTAGCATGCTAACATGAACCTTATTGTGCAAGCCAGGCTGCTCTGATGCATAGCAGTGTCACCAGCTAGGATGCAGTGCAATAAGCATACCTGTTCTTTATGACTGTTCCACTCGATTGCCTGGAAGGAAAATAAGAGAGAAACATGATAAGAGAATGAGGGGGGGGAAAAATAATTGCTATTAAAATCTGTGCTGTGAATCGAGAAGTCAAACATTCAGCTGCTGTTATAGACTTCTCTAATTACATTACACTGAAATGCATTAAAGCTGTGATTTCTATAAGAAAATGACAGACTGCATTCAGGTAGGTAGTATTTTTTATGAGTTTTTATTTATTTATTTATTTATTTATTTATTTATTTTTATCAAGGGCTTTGAGAAGAAAAAAAAAATAGAGCGAGAATGCAGGTAATAGAGGGAACAGATAGATCTGAAGCCCAGAGTAAACGCGTGTGCTTGGAGTGGAGAGCCTGGGAAAGCGGGTTGGAGTGTGTAAATGCATGCGTGTGCTGGTTTTAACAGTTGACCAGTGGTATTGAACCTTGTGATTTAGTTTTTATTTCACTGCTGTAGCAATACATGGGGAGAAAAAAACCCGTAATAAGCTTAAACTACTGTCTGGGGTCCAGTTTGCTAAAAGCAATATAGAGTTAACTGCTAGAGAGAGTATTTAAAATGATGGCTCAACTGTTTTTTTTTTCCTACACAGTTTAAAAGCATGCCAATATACTAGGACTGAACGATATCGACGAAAATAATCATCATGAGTATTTTGTTCTCTAATGAAATAAGGATGTTTTAATCACAGTTATTTAGACTTTAGCCAATTTCATTTCAGATCAACTGAAAACAAGTCTATGTTCCTGCACAAAAATTAAACAGCAACACAATCGGTCCCAACATAAATCAGCAAATACAATTAACAGTTACAGAACATCAGTGTATGCGCCCAAATAAATGATGATTAAATGCCCTAAACGCGATAAAAGCTCGTCAAGATCCCAGCTGATTGTGTACAATTTCACCACAGCGATGCTGACTTCTCAAATCTGATTGGTCAGAAGGTTTTCGATTCATTTTCTTTAACAGAAACTAAGACAATAGCACTGCCTACCTGGTGTATTTCATATTAATGCACTTGTTCTAATGTGTTACCGGTTCTATAGTAAAAGGGTTAGGGTTAGACTTAGACACACACTCCACATACTGTAATCTACATGCTGTTATTTAAGAACGAAAAACATATCATCGTCGTTACGGCGAACTGTAAGGAGATGTCTGTTGTCAGGAAGTTTTCTGGACCGAGGACTTTCCCTTTCCTGTTTCACAGTAAACAAGAGGCTGGAGAGAGAACGACTGTTTATAGCTGCTGTAACATAAGGGATAACAGGAAATAACGTGTCTCATCGTGTTTACACAACATTAAACTAACTATAAACTGTTGAAATGAATTGAAAAGCGCTCCGTGTCATTCGTTAGTAAATTAAAACATTGTACTGTAGTATAAAAGGAATAAAACACTTTGAAAATAAGCAACTTTGCAGGGGTGTTAACTTTGTCATTGATTATTTTCTATAACAGCACTCCCAGTTATGTTCTACTCTATACGTGATCGATGAAGACAAAAATCATTATTATATGAAAATGATTATGATTATTTGTGCAGCCTTACAATATACTGTATACTGTGTATGAGAGCATGATCGAGGCCCGCATTCTAGCACAGCACACTATCAAATATCCAAATATGGCATCGAGGACATTATTAGATTTAGTTGCATTGCGTTTGTTGCATTTACATTTATTCATTTGGCAGACGCTTTTATCCAAAGTGAGGTTTAAGTGAGGCAGAAAACAGTCTACGCAGAGAGCTGTGAACCGAGCCGACACTGATACGAGCGCCACAAGACTGAGTGTCCACCAACTGACTGGAGGTAAATAACCCCACACACACACACACACACACACACACACACGCAAATGCATAATAATGATAATAGACTAATGTTTATCACAAATATCACAAGCAATCTTTGCCCATTACAATATCAAAAATGTACATTTATGTATACAAATGAGGCTTCGTATAATTAAATAAAATATCTGCAAATTTGCATACATAATAAGAGCAGAATTGTACTCTTTGGACGATAGAATTGAAACGTTTATTTCACAATTTCACGCTCAAAAGAAATTCTTACAGAACACTTTGTTTGTGAAGAAAATGCGTCGTTATTTAAAAATAGCCCATAACATTTTTCAGTATAAAATCTAACATACATCCAACAATAATTAGCATTTTATATTATCCTTCTGAATAGGCATGGAATAAACAGATCCATTTTCACGAATGAAGGTCAACTAGGAATTTTTTGGTGTGGAATATAGAAAGAAATAAAAGATTTTGAGTTTTACCAATATGACGGGTTTCCATTCTAGTAAGTGGAATTTATAAGGTATGTAAAGGAAATTGACAATATGTGTCAGCATTATGTATAAATCGACGTAGAGTACATATCAGGAAGGAAGATTTCCAGGTTTATATGACATGGCGTAATCGTGCGCGGAGCTTAAAGTTTACACGAACAGAAGCTACATTTCAGATAATGCCATGGTCAGTACTGGGGAAAAGCAGTGAGGTAAATACTGTTCTGGTGAATTTTGGAAGTCTAATGGAAGACATGTTATAGATGTGATTTATCCAAAATTGTCATTTCTACCTGTAGTGTTTTGCGTTAAAAAGCTCAACAGCAGTTTCACCAAATGACAATCTACATGAAATGTAGGAAAAATTTAAATTATGCTAAACATAAAGAGCATTCAAACCAGTACTCAGTCCGATCCGTCTTTAAATGAAGTGTTTGATTAGGGACAGTGTGCTTAGAGAAATCTGTCTATCTTTCAACCCTTATCACACACAAACACAAAAGCCTTTTTATATTGTTTTTATGTCGTGATGCAGAAAAAAAAGCCCCAAGTTGAAAGCCACAACACACAAATCCACATGGGGAAAAAAATGGAGTCCTAAGGCTCCTCCCGATGCCCCTCCCTCTTCTTGCCCATCCCAATCTGAATCGAAACCCCATCACTCCTGCCCTCCTCCATTCCAGCACTCAGAGCGCAATCGGCACAACTCGGCTCTCAATAATACTTTGACAGCTGTAGAAAATGGCCGCTCTCAGTTTGGTTGCTTCTCCGCACAATCTCATTACATTATGCCATACCCATGTGCCCTTGAAAGCTCTTTTCCAGAGGATGATGGAGAATAGCCTAATGGAAAAGGCAGGGTAAATAGGCCGGGGTAGCTAGAAACAGACTACATGTTTAATTTTACCTCAGGAATTCTGTTTCCTCTCCTTTTCTGTATAGAACGTGAAGGTAAAAATGCATAAACGATTTTCTAGATTGGGCCGCTCCGAGGCTGCTGGGAAAGTGAGCCAGAGCTAATTCAGAAAACAAACCGCACCTTTAAACACATCAGAGAACGTCTTCAGCAAATGGTCTTGTGCTTGAATTCATTATATCATAATCATTATATCATTAGAGGCGAAACGATATGTAACCTTAAACCCAATATAGTGTTTATATTCAGTATATCATGGTATCCACTTACACGTTCACATTTTAAAGAGAATGACACTGATTGCTGTTCAAGTATTACATGATCAGGTTGGGAAAATGCTAGCGTATTAAATATATACAGTAGAGTCATTTCCAGAACTATTGCAAGCATTGATAAAGATGGGTTTTAAAAAAAAAAAAAAAAAAAAAAAAGGTTATGAAACAGTGATTAATATGTTTAACACTGAAAATATGAGGGATTTTTTTTGTCTTCATGCATTCATCTTCAGTCAGGGTCGCGGTGGAGAACACTGGGCACGAGGTGGGAATACACCCTGGAAGGGATGCCAGTTCATCACATGGCACCATGAGCACTCATTCACACCTCGGATAGCAGCCAGTTTACCTACTGGCATGTTTTTAGGAGGTGTAGGAAGAAACCGGAGAACCTGAAGGAAACCTGGACGAAAAAGACTGCAATGCTGCCCCACACTATTAAAGTTTCAAGGTTTGACCTATAACAATAAAACGTACTGTTAACTATATTATTATTGTTGTTGTTGTTGTTGTTGTTGTTGTTATAGAGTCAAAGCGGCTACTAAGTCCCACACGTCCCAACAAAACAGGAATAAACAAAGGGAGGTTCAAGTCCACTCCCCATCTTCAAAAAGGAAAAAAAACAAAACAAAAGAAAAAACAACACAAGGAAAAATGGGGGTGGGGGTTGTCTAAAATCAAAAGCTGGATTAATATCCAGGAGCATCTGAACTGAGCTCTTACCAGGCAGAAGTCAGACCCTCTACACACACACACAGAGTGAAAGAGAGAGAGAGACAGAGAGAGAGATAGAGAGAGAGACAGAGAGTGAGAGATAGAGAGATAGACAGCAAGAGGGAGAGACAGAGAAAGAGAGAGAGAGACAGAGAGAGATAGAGAGAGCGAGAGAGAGTACCAGTCTCCTCTAGCCCAATACGTCTCTGCTATTGAAAAGGACAGGCGAAACTGCAGCTGAAAATGAACAATGATACAAGCTCTAATAAACTGACTGACACCCAACACCTCACCAGCAATTAGTCTCAATTAACACATTTTTTCTTCCTAACAGAATTAGAGGGCTCCCTCTAGAGGAGATGAATCATCACCAGAAAGGACAATACTTCACTTTGATAAACTACACGGAGCGCTTTCAATTCAAAAGAACGGGGAAAAAAACACGCAAAGTATGGGATATTCATCAGCTACCAGTAAGACAGGGACATAATTATTCACAAAAATGACCATAATGTGTTCCCAAGGTCTGCGTACATACTGTATACGGAGTCAAATTCTTGGAAAAAGAAAAACTTCCAATACTCAGTGCTCAGTGTGTATAAATATATTCTGCACATTTCACACTGGTGTTTACAGTGAGGATTCATGTAGCTCTGGTAATATCCATCCATTCATTCATTCATTCATTCATTCATTCATTCATTGTGGTTCTGGAGCATATTCCAGGAACCCTGGGTGTAAGACCATCACAAGGTACCCTGAACACACACACTCGCACGCACACGCACACACACACACACGTTTCATGGGGGCAGTTTAGTATAGCCGTTACATCTACCAGCACATGCACATGAAGAGAAGAGAACATCTGAAACTGATGTCCCAAGTGAATAATTAAAAACCATTATGTTTTCATACAAATATACAGTAATACTACTCTTTATTTTAAATAACTCATCTATTAGCAACATAACACATGGTTTGAATAGAAACACAAATCCTACTTATTTCCATGCTTTGGGAAACTCCTGACGACACTAAAAATCACCTTTTATGTTGTATAATTAATCTACCTGTTTCACTGCAGCTTGTTAGCATGTTCATCAGAACGTTTCTATAAAACATTTCAACATGGAGGCTCCCGATCGGCGCAAGAGAAAAACATTTCCCCGATCATGAGTTCACAAGGAGATCACGAGTTCAAATTGCATGGACCACCGGAGCAAAGTGGCCTGCTCTCCCCTATCAATCACTAGCCAATCATGCGCATCCATGAGCTTATGTATGTGAAAGAGGGCAGATAGCGCTATGAGTTACGCCGTACTGCGACGCTGCATGAGAACAATGGTGTGACGGGTCATTTCGAGCCTAGCACAATGGAAAGAAAATAAAGTTATGAAAAGAACTGTAGCACTCACCGCTCATTAAGATCATTTATGTTTATATCTGTCGTAACAATGCTGCCCATGAGAGAAGAATTAAACTGCATGTTCTACACTGTACCTGACGATAAAACCTGAACGGATTAAAACTACTCCTGCACAACAGTCTGAAAACGAATGTGTGTGTGTTCGCTCCAACTGCGGTTTTAGTAAACGCTGATGGCCTCCTGAGCCTTTCTATAACATTGCTAGTTCTCAGAAGGGCACAGCGCACCCCCATCCCCCATCTATACTGGAGACTGCCCTTTACAATTCTCATACACTCCCTCTATTCTTCACCCATCACCTCTTCCCCTCCCTCTCCTCACATACCCAGCCAAATCAGCTCATTTAATTTCTTTTCCATTTCTCTCTCTCTTTTTCGCATGCACAGAGTGCATCTCTAGATTCTGCTTCCTCGCAAGGTTTCTTCCTCATTTCTCTCGTCTCAGGGAATTTTCCTCGCCAGTATCGCCTCTTTCGTTCTCATCGGGGATCTAAATCTACTCCCCGAGTTCCGTAAAGCCGCTTTGTGAGAACGTCTCTTGTTAATTGTGCTATTACATTTCATTTCAAATGGAATTGCTGCATTGAACATCACACTGTCAATATGCGATAAAAATAAATAAATAAATAAATAAATAAATAAAACATGCGTGTGTCTCCGACATACTGTAATGCAGGTTCATTTAAGCTGACCTTGCGCAAAATGTATAGGAATGATCTCATATTAATGAAGCTACGACAACAAAACTCCACTTTCCAGCTTTAACCTTTTATTTATAGTTCTTACGTATTTGCAGTCCTGAAACCTCGTTATAGTTTCTAGTTTGTTTGTTTTTAAAACTCCATAATCCAAAACCACAGTGGTTGTAGAAATCCAGTTCTCTGCCTATAACGTACGTTGACGCCTCAACACATAAAACACCGTAACTGCTGTATATTTCACCAAAACAACATGGAAATTTGTCGTTTTTTTTGTTTCCTAAGCTTCCTGAAAAGATCATATTGTGTAAGAAGTCAGATTAACAAATGTGGTGGTAAAAACAGACAGTCTGCCTAAATATGTCTAAAACCTTGCTAGCTAGGTGTGATTTTCAGTTTGTAATCAGATTCCTAGATCGGAAAACGTCCTGCGTCACAAATCAGAATCAAATCTAAAAAATAAAATAACTAAAAAAAAGAGTAAAGTGCAGGTTTCACAGGCCGCTAGGGCCGGGCGATATGACAATATGGATCAATTATGTCACGAGACACTTTTCATAATAGTATCGTAGAATATGAGGATAATGGTTTTTTTTTTTATTATTTTTATAACAGTTACAAACTCTGTTAGCAGATTAGATTTTTTTTTTTTAACCCTTTTGAAAATTTAGCAGATTTGTTAAACTTGTCCAGTGTTTAATTGATTTTTGGAGACATTAAATAAGACGTGTAATCATTTTCTAAAAACACTTGTTTTTTTATTCATTTATTAGGAAACGTACATGTCGTGATACAGCTCATGTCCTGAAATATCATGATATATTAGGTTTGTCATATCGCCCACCCCTACAGGTCACCACGGATTTTTGTACCTGTTCAAACCTGTATCAATCCCGTTGGTTTGATAGAGCAGGTGTAAAACTGGACATAATACGAATGTGATTCGCAAACAATGACTTCGGCTATCGTCACACTTTACTGATGTTACACTATAGTTATATTAGTGTCCACTGTACCAATGGTTCTCAATGTGGGGTACGGGTAACCTCAGGGGTCCACGTAACGTAGGCATAGGGTAGCATAGGGGTCTGTGATTCATTTATTTATGTTGTTACAGTGGTGTAAATAACGACTCACCATTATTAAAGCGATTAAAGTTATTATATTTATTTAGTAATCTATAGTATGACTGGTCACTTGAATTGAATGGGTTTAATGCAAACCTCAGTAACTCAAAAACATGAACGTAATAATGTCTATAATTAATACCTAAACATAATGTCAAATTGAATCTAATGACAATTTTATTCAACAACAACAACAACAACAGCAAAAAAGTGATGTGAGCAGAAAGTTCGAGAATAAAATGCTCTACAGCGCCAATAAATATCCAAAACACCATTGCAAACATTTAAATAATATTCCGAATAGGAGCAAAGTTTGAGATCTAAAGCATATGCTGTTTAGTATTATCAAGTCCCCTCAACATTCTCTCTCTTTTCTGACTCACACACACACCTGGACTAGTCTCCACATAACCACAAAGCATTCAGATAGGTCAGTTTCCTCTGATGATGTCACGTCTTCTTCTCACTTGGGCCAATCTCAGTCTCTCCCTTAGCCATTTCTGGCCTCTTTTAGAAGGCCGTGCTTACTGATCCCCCGTGAAAATTGCCGGTGGGACTGCTTCGTCAGAGACGAGATGAATATTTCTTCCTTCGGCACTTTAATAATGAAGGCCTGGGGAGAGGGTCCATCCACGTAATAACAGCCAAAGTGGAGAAGCCATAAATCTTCTGATGGACCCGCACACAGTGCTGCGCATTGCTGTATAGCTCTGATTGCACAGTCTGATTCAGACTAACACACACACACACACACACACACCATACCTCGCAGTAACACACAAACAGAGAACACCATGAAAATGTGGAGGTGAGTGCAGTTGCATAATAAGGAACATATTGTTTTTAGGCTGCGGCTGAAAGAATAGAAGAAGCAGCAGCTGTTAAATTGTTTTGATTAAACAGCCTGTGGAGACCTGGTTTTTGTTTTGTTATAATATTGAGTAGCCCCTTTCAATCAAAATGCTCTGTTCAGTTCATCAATCTGCACTAAAGTCTTGCTCAATGCTCAACCTCCAGTCCTTATGCAAAAACAGCGTGAGAGATAACGTAGTGTTTATTTATATGCAGGGGACGCTGGTATACGTGCACTAGCAGGGCTTTCAAAGACCAAAACATATCAGGAACTGGCCCTGTACCTGAGCATTCAACAAATGGTGTGCCGTTGTTCTATTCTCACGATCCCACACCTGAGAGAAGTTTCAGCAACACAACATGCTGCAGTCGCTCAGCACCCGCTGTGGTGGAACTCAAGTTGTGTGTGTGGCCTACTGACGAGGAAGGTTCTCCATGAGGTACCTTAACGCCAGCATGATGAGTGACAGTCAGTTAGGTAGGTAGCTTTGGAGAAATAGGTCATCAAGCTAAAAATACCTCTCTCTCTCTCTCTCTTTTTCTCTTTCTCTTCATTCTAAAGACAAAGAATATCTGTCTTGAAAATAAAAAGAACTGATGGATTGGACGGCCCACCGGCCTCCGAAAGAAATTCCTTACAGCGTTCCAGATGATGTTATGCAAACAAATAAGGAAAGGGGGGCAGATGAAGAGAACGGTTAAAGGAAATTAGGGCTACAGACGCAGGCATGAGAGCACTTGATGCCCTTTTAAGGAGTTACAGAATATAGAAATCCTTTTCCTCAAATCAATGACGCAAAGCAGAATAACGGAGCAGAATATCTGAGCCATCGGCTGATAAAACCGCTTCAGATGAAATGATACGAGAGTAAGGCATAACGAGTGCCAGAACCAGTTAGGAGAAATACCATTATAATATGCAAACAGATGCGCAAAAATAAATAAATAAACAAACAAATAAAAAAGGAAGACAGGAGTGTTCGAGTCTGCGAACAGGAGAACGAGTGAAAAGCGAGGGAAGGAAGGAAAGAGATTAAAGGACGACTAATCCACTGGAAAATCCCTGTTTAAAAGCCGTCAATTTTTGGGGAGACATGTCTGTAAACGCATCATCAGACATCCTCTCAGGAACCATTTCATCTCAATTCTTCAAAACAACCAAATCTATTGATTTATCATACACATTCTATACATACCGCTTCACATCATCCTGTATTCGTTTCATACGGGGCAAAAATAATCATATGAGTTCAAGAAATCAAAGGTGATTGATGCTGGTGAGTTATGTTCTTCAGTTTTAATTGTGTGACTTGTAAGACCAGGACTGATTTCTAACAAGTATGCAAGGAGCACATCTGGGAATTTTTCCATTCATATACCTGTACACCAGGCATTGTTTTGAAATGAAGGGTCTACATTTCAAATGAAAAATCCAGGAGAGGACAAAAACATCCAGTCCCTGTGGGTTTTGGTTCCTGCCATGCCAAACGACACTACACAGATTTCAGTGCACTCTCAGAAAAAAAAAGTACTAAACTGTACCTCTTCTTTTCACTGGGCTGGGGATATACAGTATATACATTTCACCTAGTAAATTACTCTAAACATTTCATTACAGTCCTGTTACTGTGTATATCTTAAATCACAGGTTCTGAACCCTGTTCCTGGAGAACCCTGGAGTTCATTAGATGGTTAGTTGAATCTAGTGTTAGAGCAGGGAAAACGCTAAAACATGCAGGACAGGAGCTAGTCCAGAACCAGGAATGAGAACCTGAGCCTTAAATCATTTTAAAGGTACACTTTATCCACACTATATGGCC
This sequence comes from Stegophilus panzeri, assembly GCA_024331685.1. Lineage (NCBI taxonomy): Eukaryota > Metazoa > Chordata > Actinopteri > Siluriformes > Trichomycteridae > Stegophilus > Stegophilus panzeri. The sequence continues at coordinate 22,166,325 of JANDJT010000071.1, forward strand.
GAACATATGTGCAAACTTGACCAATCACATTCATATCACATGCGCTCCACTCTCTCTTCTGGAAAGGATTTCCACTAGATTTTGGGGCGTGGCTGTGGGGATTTGCGTTCATTCAGCTACAAGTGAGGTTGAGATCAGGTCCTGTTGATGTGAGGAGGCTCCCGTTGATGTGAGGAGGTCTGGGATCTGTGCAGGACACTCAAGTTCTTCCACCTTGTCTTCATGGAGCTCGCTTTGTGCACTTTGGGTCGTGCTGGAACAGGTTTGGGCCTCTTAGTTCTTAAGGATATTGTAATGCTACAGCGTACAGAGACATTCTATACAACTGTGTGCTTCAAACTTTGTGGTAACAGTTTGCAGAAGAACCACATATGGGTGTGATTGTCAGGGGTGTGCATACTTTCGGCAATGTAGTGTAAATATACTGTAAATATACTATACATATGGCACAAGGTGCAAAAGGTGTACTCTTGAGGGCATCACCACAGCAACAAGGAACGGTGCTGGTTTGTATTGTACAATAGATATCCAATCCCTGTACTCTGTATTAGTTCCAAAGTGTACCTTTCCTTGACACTGAGGTAGTACCATTGTTTGTACCAAGATATCTGTAACTTTCAAATGTTTAAGGTACACTATATGGCCAAACGTTTCTGGACACCTGACCATCACACCAATATATGGGTCTATTGTAACAAAGTTTGAAGCACACGATTGTATAAAATGTCTCTGTGTACGCTTTCCCTTCACTGGAACTACAGTAAGAGGCCCAAACATGTTCCAGCACGACCCAAAGTGCAAAAAAAGTGTGAGCTCCATGAAGACATGGTGTGTGAAGGTTGGAAGAAGTTAAGATCTCGAGTGTCCTGCACAGAGCTCTGACCTCAACCCTACTCACTCATCACCTTTGGGATGAACTGGAACTGGAGCCTCCTCACATCATCATCAGCGCCCGACCTCAACCTCATTAACGCTCTTGTAGCTGAATGACCACCACAAATCCACACAGCCACGCCCCCAAAATCTAGTGCAAAGCCTTCCCAGAAGACTGGAGCTTACATCTGTACACACATCACATCTGTAATGGTACGTTCAAAAAGGACACATGAATGTGATAATCAGGTGTGCACATACTTTTGACCATATAGTGTGTTCCTTTGTAAGAGCACAAGTTGGAGATCTCTCTGCACAGAGAGAAGGAGAAATAGCGCTGAAGGATACGGAGTCTCCGGACACACAGAAAGCGATGGCACTCGTGTTGGAGCTGATCCCACGGAAGCGCGCGGGTTGAGAGAGGAAAATCACACTCCGCGTGTGTGTGTGTGTGTGTGTGTGTGTGTCTCTCTCTCTCTCTCTCTCTCTCTCTCTCTCTCTCTTTCTGCACAAAGGATTTGAGGGGAAACTTGACGGAATGTGAACTGATGCTCCAGCGCGCTGCGTTTTCGGTGCTAAGAATAAAACCAAAGCAGCAATAACATGTGTACATTCTCATTCTCTCTCTCTCTCTCTCTCTCTCTCCTTCAGATTTATCAGCGATGAGATTCCATTATTATAATTTTTTCTCGCCCCTTCCCCGAGCGCGTGAACATGAAGCGCGCCGCCAGTTCCCCCGGTTCCATTCAGCATACCAATTAATTTCCCCGAACAAATATCACAACAACAATCAGAACCACAGGCTCTTCATTTCAGTTCTGTGATGCTGAGACACGGTGCTGAAGCTCCCTGATCCCTCCCTCAAGTTCACGTCCATCAGTGACACACACCGAGTCTCCGGGTCACGTAATTTCTCACTTTAACATTCCACCATATCTCTCATAAATGCGCACATTAGAGCCGCAGACTCGCGGCAGCGCCGGTGCGCTCCTCATACCCGCGACATCCCCAAAATACCCGGCTCGTGCCATGAATTCCTTCATGCTATTATTATACACAAGAAAACCCGGCGTTACTTTATTATTATTATTATTATTATTATTATTATTATTATTATTATTATTTATGATGTTGTCAATGACTCTCCTGCGCTTCCGGAAATCAAGATTAAAAAATAAATAAAAATGTTTTACTTACGATTTCGGAGGGTTCTGGACCGCTGTGGCCATTTTTGTCACGGAATGATAGAATGTGTGAGAGCTGCAGATCCCCGGTATTGTACATGAAGGTCCTAATGTAAGCAGCAATTTCAATTTCATTCATTCTCTGGGGCTGCGGGTGCAGCAGCCGGCCAATGGGAGCGCAGGATCACCACACAGAGGCTCATGGGAAATGGAGTTTGTAGAGCAGGCTCTCTTAAAGGGTGGCACGAGCGCATACTACAACAACCGGCATGTATTAGTGCGCGCAGTGGAACAGTCCCGCCTCAGAGCCTAACAGTTTACTGTACAGTCAAGGTTGGATTGTCTGTCTGTCTCTCTCTCTCTCTCTCTCTCTCTCTCTGTCTGTGTGTGCGTGTGTGTGTGTGTGTGTGTGTGTGCGCGCGCATGCGTGTGTGTATGTGTGTGCGTGTGGTGCATGTGTGTGCGCGCGTGCGCTTGTGTGTGCGCTTATGTGTATGTGTGTTTGTGTGTGTTCGTGTGTGTGTGTTAGTGTGTGTTTAAAGATAAGTATATTTTCATCCATATTTGTATTATATAGACCTACAGTAGCCATCACACGTGTGTGTGTGTGTGTGTGTGTGTGTGTGTGGGTGGGTGGTTGGTTAAAGACACGTATTTTTTCTTCCATATTTATATTATAAGGTCTAAAGTAGCCATCACACGTGTGTGTGCACGGTTTGTGCTTTTGTCTCTTTATGTGTATGCAGCGTAGTGAATCAGCTTTAACTTGCTGGGATTCTATGGCACCACCTGGAGCAGACATCTGGAGTAGCATGAGATGCCAGTACAGGGTTTACCTGTTCAGACTGATGGACATCCCGAGTTATAATTAACACACCAAACATACCATCATGTTTTTGCGTATCTGTAGTACTGAATATTCTCTGTTTCTGATGTCAGTCACAGTGTAGTTACACACCGGTTGTACTTGTTCCAGTGTCCAAGCTTCTAGGATCATTTAGACTGTTCTGTGTTGCTTATTAATTAGTGTAGTTACAGTTAGATTTATATATCGCTTTTCTAGACACTCAAAGCACTTTACATAGTATGGGGGGTGGGGTCTCTTCAACCACCACTAGTGTGTAGCATCCACCTAGATGATGGGACAGCAGCCATAGTGCTCCCACCACACACCAGCTATTAGTGGAGAGGAGAGAGAGTGATGTGGCCAATCTAAATTCAGAGATGGAGATTATTAGGGGATGATGGAGAAGGGCCAATGGGGGAATTTGGGCAGGACACCGGGGTTATACCCCTACTCTTTACCGTAAGTGTCCTGGGATTTATAATGACCACAGAGAGTCAGGACCTCAGTTTAACCTCTCATCCGAAAGATGGTGCTGTTTTTACAGTATAGTGTCCCTTCACTATACTGTGGTATTAGGACCCACACAGACCACTGGGTGAGAACCTCTGCTGGCCTCACTTCCATTGATTCACATACCACCACATGTTCATCTCTGGTGCTGTGAATATAATTCATTCTGCACCATTCCAACCCCTGTCCTGGAGTACCACCCGTCCTGTGTACCCCTGTCATGGAGTACCACCCGTCCTGTGTACCCCTGTCATGGAGTACCACCTGGCCTGTGTACCCCTGTCCTGGAGTACTACCTGTCCTGGAGTACCATTTGTCCAGTGTACCCGTGTCCTGGAGTACCACCTGTCCTGGAGTACCACCTGTCCTGGAGTACACCTGTCCTGGAAGACCACTTGTCCAGCGTACCCCTGTCCTGGAGAACCTTGTCCTGGAGTACCCCTGTCATGGAGTACCCCCTGTCCTGGAGAACCTTGTCCTGGAGTACCCCCTATCCTGCATATTTTACCATTTTTCTGTGCGCTAACACACCTAATTCGAGTAATCACATAAAGATGAACAGAACGGGGGTAGGCCAGCTCTAGGACCAGGATTGAGAACCTGTGGATTTTGCTGTTTGTACAGGAGACTCAGAATGAAATCCAGGTTGGTCAGTGTGTACTTGCGCGACATGGTTTCAGTGAACGCCTCTGAAATATGCTCCATGTGTCTTTTTTCCCCCCGGTTGTTTTTGAACATGATGTTCAGAATTGAAAGCAGATGGAACCAGTGAGTCACCTAAATATATTAAAAGTAATAAACAAATTTTAATGAGTATGCTTTCAGATTGTTTTGCACATAAATAAGCATATATAACTTTTTTTTTTGGCTAGCTTGCACCTTTGTGATGTGATGCATAAACTATAAATAAATTCACAGTTAAATCAGTGTAGCACCTGCTGACTTTCAGATTAACCCTTAAAGGGAAACAACAAAGGGAAAACCTGAAGAATAAACAAACCATATTAATGTTGTTGATATAAAACTTGATTAGCATCTGGTAGCTGTATTCACAGTGAACATGTGATTTTATACTCTGTCATATGAATGGAGTTATTACAGCCACAGAAATCAATGGGCTTACAGTGCATTGCTAAATGGTGGCCATCTTATTGGCTCTCCAGAAGAAATGAGACCTTCATGTTCATCACTGGCAGGTCTGAAGCACTAATATTCAGAGAGTTTGATTGATTATGCTTCAGATGTTATTTTGAGTATAGTTGATGGGACTGAGTGATCACCTTCCCCCGGTTACAGCTTGTAGAGGTATAAAGGGCAGAGATACGGCAGACACATCAGTTCAAAACACGGTAATGAAAGAGGTGATTGATGTGGAGGTCAGGATCTCTAAAACAGAAATTAAGAGTTTAATTAAGATGGAGATGACGGGAAAGACAGGGAGGAATAACAAACAGGATGATGAGACAAAGGTGCGTGAAGGCAGGAGACCAATTGTGATAGACAGTTAGATCAATCAGTTACCCACAAATCTAAGCGTTTATTCTTCAAAAGGAACACGTGTGAAAAGGGAAGTGGACCGAAGTCGACTGAGAGGACTGAGGTACCTGTGTCTCAGCCTACGTTTAGTTCTGTTCTTTTAAAGCTGGCCATATGTGAAAACATGCTTAAGAAAGTAAGTTGTAAAGTAATCTGAGTTGTCCATCCATTCATCCATCCATTCACCCATCCTCCCATTCATCCATCCATCCATTCATTCATTCACCCATCTATTCATTCATTCATCCATCTATTCACCCATTCATCCATCCCATCCATTCATCCATCCATTCACCCATCCATCCATCCATTCATTCAGCCATCTATTCATCCATCCATCCATTCATTCACCCATCCATTCACCCATTCATCCATCCCATCTATCTTTCCATCCATTCATGCATCCATCCATTCATCCTTCCATTCAGCCATCTATTCATCCATCCATCCATTCATTCACCCATCCATTCATTCATTCATCCATCTATTCATCCATCCCATCCATCTTTCCATCCATTCATGCATCCATCCATTCATCCTTCCATTCACGCATCTATTCATCCATCCATTCATTCACCCATCCATCCATCCTCTCATTCATTCACCCATCTATTCATCCATCCATTCATCCATCCATCTTTCCATCCATTCATTCACCCATCTATTCATCCATCCTTCCATCCATCCATCCATTCACGAATCTATTCATCCATCCATCCTTCCATTCATTCACCCATCTATGCATCCATTCACCGATCCATCCATTCATTCACCCATCCATCCGTAACAATTGGATGATTCACAGGAACAATTATAAATGGATTATTACTGAACATAATTGATTATGAATATATTATTATTATTATTATTATTATTATTATTATTATTATTATCATTATTATTATTATTATTATTAAGAAAAAAATAGGACAGACAGTTGGTGTGTGTGAATAAGTTTGGAAAGTGATTTGCCCCAAATTTTTTAAAAACATTTATTTCCCCAAAAAACGTAACATTAAAAAAAGATGTTTCACATAACGAATTTTATAACAACTTAAAACATGAGTAAAATTTTAACAGCAAGTATGATATATGATGAGCAATAAGGATAGTATCCATAACAAAGACATTAAGGAAAATATTTTCACATATTAAAGAGGAGGCAGAAAAAAGAAAGGAAAAAATAACAGAAAAAGGTATACGTGTATAGTCAAAATAAAAAGGAGGAATTTAGTTCTTTGTATATGGCCAAAGTTCTGATAGCTTTACGGCTTGAAAGTCCTTCTAAGGTTTCAAAATGGATCTTTATGTCAGCTGTGAAATGGGTGATATCGGGTATCCCTTCAGACCACTTACATTCGTGTATGTATTTTCCCATAACTCCTCTCCGTCATAAAAATGCGTCAACAAAGTGGGTCACAACAAATCGGAGGCTACTAAATTGTATCGCATCTTATCCTAGCAGCTTCAGTTTACTGCGATCCTGACAGGATACAGCGTTTTCTAATGAAATGACGAATTCATGAACGAATGAAATGACACTCCATGAATTATTACGAATTACAATAAATGAATTATTGTACATAATAATTCATGCAGTAGGGCACACGGTGGATTAGTGGTTAGCACGTTCACCTCACACCTCCAGGGTTTGATTCCCACCGTGGCCCTGTATGTGTGGAGTTTGCATGTTCTCCCCGTGCTGCGGGGGTTTCCTCCAGGTACTCCGGTTTCCTCCCCCAGTCAAAAGATATGCATGGTAGGCGGATTGGCGTGTCTAAAGTGTCCGTAGTGTGTGAATGTGTGTGTGTGTGTGTGTGTGTGTGTGTGCCCTGTGATGGACTGACATCCCGTCCAGGGTGTACCCCGCCTTGTGCCCCATGCTCCCTGAGATAGGCTCCAGGTTCCCCACTGTAGGATAAGCGGTATAGAAAATGTATGGATGGATGGAATAATTCATGGAGTGTCATACGAAAAATGTCATGAAGTTACACTCGGTGCCAGCAGGTGGCAGTAATGCACCAACCTGTTGTTTTATACCCGCTGTATAACTGAAGAAGAAGAAGAGAAAGCATCAGGGAGGCCTTGGAGGCGGAAGTGTTGTGAAGTGTTTACAGCGCATATTCACTAACAACAAGCTGGTGTGTGTTTAGTGTGTAATGTTTCAAATTGCGTAACAATGTCGGAGATGTTACTGAAAGAGATGGAAGAAGTGTCTCTTGGTCAATCGAAGGAAGAAGAAGAGACGTGCAGCGGACGGAGTTTTCTCCTCATCGATGAAAATGAATCCCTGAAGGTAAACACTCATGTGTGCGCAGTGTTAGTCTCAAAGCTAGTTAACATTAAACACCTTAATAAGTTTCTTAAAAGATCTTAATGAACCAAACATCACTACATGGGACAGCGCCAAACAAAACAAGCTCCCATGTTGTGCTGATCAAAGCTACAAACTAGAGAATATTTTTTTTATAACTTACAGACACAAAAGCTTTGTTATTGATGGCTGTAATATTACCATAAAGCATAAAAAAAATAAATTAAAGAGGAATTTCAACGAAAGCTGACAGTCTGGAACAATACTGGACTGGATTATTCTGATCACCAGATCTAAGCTATGGAATATTTTCTACTTGTCACTCACAATCAGTTACTGATGTTGGTATTTGATATATGTATGTGATCTGGGGTCACATACATATAATCACATACATATATACACATACTTGGGGAAGGTCAGCGGTTCAAGCCCCAGCACTGCCACTGTCGGGCCCTTGAGCAAGGCCCTTAACCCTCTCTGCTCCAGGGGGCGCTGTATCATGGCTGACCCTGCGCTCTGACCCCAACTTCTTTCCTGACATGCTGGGGTATGCGAAGAAAAGAATTTCACTGTGCTGTAATGTATATGTGACCAATAAAGCCTCATTATCATTGTCATCACTCGTGCTAGATGAAGAAACAGGTTGCTTTGTAGGTCCTCTCCACTGCGGTGGCCATCGTGTTTACGTCACGTGACCGCAGGTACAGGCAAGAAACACAGAAGAAGAAAAGAACACGCAGCTCACATCCCGGACGACGCCCTAAACTCCTCCAAGTGCAAGTCTATAGCCATCCATCAGTTCCTCAGACGTGCGTGGGTATTTAAAATGCTAAACGATTTCTGTAAAATTAGTTCACAGCTCTAAAATCACCATGAAGCGTTGTTATTGTAGTGTAGAATTATAGAAGAGTAACGATTTAGACTCACGCAGAAGATTCCTCATGATGTCTCGGGGAGTTTTCCTCTTTGCTGTCTTCGGCTGGTTCGTGAAGAACCTGGATCTGCATCTGGATTTTTCTGAAAGTGATTTTGGGGCAATATCTATTGTTAAAAGTGCTTTACAGATCGAATTGGGTTGAAGTGAGAATAAATAGCATGTTGAAGGCATACATTTAGACAGAGGTGAAACGATAAAGGTTTAAAAAATGTTTTTGGTGATTAACGCACCAAAAATTCAAGTACATTAATCTGTAACCCAAGCTCTTTTTTTTTTTTTTTTTTTTTTCCATTTTATTTAAGCACTACAGATATAAATACTATAGTGTGCCTACATATACCATCTAAACCAGCTCTACAGTGGAGTAACACGCATACTAATGATGTGTTATATTCATCAAAGTTATAATAAGTGCTAGAACCATCAGTCGTATCTCTGCGATGTTCCTAGGTGGAAAACGAAGGTCACTTCCTCAGGAAACTGGGCTGCAGCGCGGCAGAAGGAGTGAAGGTGCTCTCGATCTTCGGCAACACCGGCGACGGCAAATCGCACACGCTGAACCATGTGCTGTTTGACGGCGAGGAAGTGTTCGCCACGTCTCCCTCTCCCGCTTCATGCACCATCGGAGTGTGGGCCGCGTACGAGCCTCGTCTGGGCCTGATCGTGCTGGACACAGAGGGCCTGCTCGGCGCAGCCACGCAGCAGAACCAGAGAATGCGCCTGCTGTTAAAGGTGCTGGCCGTGTCCGACGTAGCCGTGTACCGCACGCGGGCCGAGCGTCTGCACAACGACATGTTCCATTTTTTCGGAAGCGCTTCAGCGGCGTATCTGAAGTACTTCACGCCTCAGCTGCGTGCTCTGTCCAACCGGTGCGGGCTCGACGTGCCGCTCTCGAACCTCGGGCCAGCAGCGGTGGTGTTCCAGGAGACCTCGCGCACTCAGCTGCTGGGTCACGGTGAGCAACCTGTACACGCATACACAAAGTACAAATATATTCAAATTACCGCAGAGGACAAGTCCGTTCTGGGAAGAGGAACGAGTCGCCTGCATAGCCTTAGATTCGACCGTCTCCTGCTCATGACGATCACATCACAACTAAAATATTAGTCTGCCTGCCGTCTTCATTTTCTCTAGATATGTTTAACTGTGACGTTACGTATGTGTTTTGTAGCACACACATTATATAACAAACTCGAGGCCCACAGGCCACGCCCTCGTCCAACATTATTTTGGCTCGGTTTTGACCCAAAGATGAGTAGCGAGAGAGGAAAAAGTACTTACAATGTAAGTAAAGGGTTATTTCTGATTGGACACTTCAAGAGGAAAAAAAACCTTTCATGTTTTGTTTTTTTTGCAGACGACAGTACCATGGAAGCCATCGTGTCGGTTTAGTTAACCGCTAATTGTGAAAAAAAGTTAACCGCCGCTTTAACCCTGTGTTTAAGTGTTTGTGCTTCCCTACAGACACTACAGTCCCGGCAGATATTGTGCTTCAGAAGCGTTTCCATGACCTGGGCCTGGGCACAGAAGCCTTCAGCTCGGTGCAGTATGTGGGCACGCAGACCATCACACCTCCAACAGACTTCTCTCAGTTAAAGGAGACCATCACAAAGCAGGTGAAGAGTACGGCGTCACGAGCCCCACGCCAGCCGGACATCGTCTTCAGCGCCCTGCAGGTATCACGTCCGGTACTCTCGCTGGATTTCACACTTACTGCGTGATCTATGATTACTTTGCACTGGGGATGAAAATTACATTCAATAAAAGTTCAGATGTTCTACCAAAAAAAAGAAGCGGGTTGACTACTAGTGCTAGGTAACACTAACTAGAACGTTGCATAGGCTGCCTGTGTTAAGAAGTAAATTTAACTATCTATGCTATATTCAATATAGACGATATAGTTGATGAACGAGAAGAATGGCGGAAGCCATTGTGGTTCCGACCCCAGAAGAGGAAGAGGAATAAATCCTCAAAAAATTATTTGTGAATAAAATTCCTATTCTATTTTTTAGCCTGCTTAATTGGTACAAACGATAGTGTTGAATGTTAGTATTTTCATATTGTCGATTATATCGTTACCGCAAAAAATCATTAGAGACCGACCCATAGATAATCGGATTATTTTCCCCGATATTTAAGTGGTTTTTGTTTTTTCCAAAATCGAATATCGGTTTTGTAATATCAGAGCTACCGATAAATGGCGGCATCTTGTGGGCGTTTTGAGAATTGCACTCTTTCAGACCTCCCTGTTTATTGGTGTATAAATATATAGAATAAAAGATGTAGCTGTACGCTCAAATGGACTGCGTGAAAAGCACTCATTGCTGTTTGTTTGTTTTTTCCCCCCCTACGGTCAGGCCTTGAGCGATCGGTTCTGCGGAGAAATCTCCGATGACAAAATTAGCATGTACTCCTTCTTTCCTGACGAGTATTTCACCTGCCCTTCTGTCTGCCTCAGCTGCAGGTAAGCGCGCCGTGTTTCCGTGCTGCTGCGTGTCAGCTGAAATATCTGCTTTTAGCTCAGTTACATGGTGCCGGTTTCACAAGCTTACATCGTGAACTATTTTTAATCAGCGCTTGGACTTTTATGAGATGGCTCGGTGTTTTAGAGGTCAGAAGCACACGCTGTGAGCGAGCAGAATTGAGGGTAAGATGGGTCAACTTTTTCTGTTGTGGCTTTAGCATTCGTTGCAAGAACGGCATGAATCACCAGAAGGACAGAGTGCCGCATATGGCAGATGGATTATGCCAGTACGCTCATCAATACAACAACAAGGTTCTCATATGCAAGGTGATTTAACGTCGTACTTGCTGCTTAATGTGTTGCTTGCCAAAAGCAAAACTGACTTCATCTCTGACAAACGGTGTGTTTTAATGCCTCCAGAAATGCTATGAAGGTGGAAGGGAAGTGATTGTCGTGCCCAAAACCTCCGCCTCCACCGACAACCCGTGGTTTGGTCTGGCAAAGTACGCCTGGTCCGGGTAAGTGAGAGAGTTTTGAAATGTTTAGCAGATGATTCGCCGCATTTTAACATCTGCGTACACTAGTATGAATTATTACTCAAAAACCCGTCTCCTTTTTTATCTTTTTTCTTTTGAGCCGATCAGTATGTGAATCTAAAATGATTGACGGTCGCACCAGTGTTTTGAACTCTCCAATATTAACTGACACCCTGAAAGCCCCGCCCCCTTCTCCTCATCTCTTCTGGATTTTCTCGCTCGAAAGATGCACGATGCGTTCGCAACTTCCCCAGAATTCCCCCCAAGTCTTCGAAAGTTCACCTCGGTCATCTTGAGCAGAGATATAGTAGATAATTAGCCCCTCTTCGTGCAGGTATGTGCTGGAGTGTCCGTACTGTGGCATTATCTACCGGAGCAGGCAGTACTGGATGGGGAATCAAGACCCCGAGAGCACCGTGGTGCGCACTGAAGTCAAGCACGTCTGGCAGGGGGTTAGTCTTCTCCTTTCATCTTACTTTCATCCAACTTCCTGACGACAGAGCGAACACATAACTGGGTTTCAATCTTAAAATGAATTTTAGTGTTATACAGTAAATGTGTCATCCGTATCTCTCTCTCTTTTTCTCTCTCTCTCTCCAGTCGGAATCTTTCCAGGCAGACCATCAGAACGCGGCTCAGCGAGTGCTCGACGGTGTTAACTATGTCCTCCAGTCGGTGTCCGAGTACAGCTCCGGTCCCACCAAAGCAGTCACGGCCTGGATCACGGATCAGGTGGCTCCGCCGTACTGGAGACCTAACGCTGAAATTACAGTAAGTTAAAGAGGTCACCTGACCATGCGTGTAGTGAAAATCTGACCGATGATGCGCTCGCGGTCCCGGCTGCGTTGATGTTTCTGAATAACGTGTAACTGAATGGGTTATTTTGCTGTGAAGGAATGCCATGGCTGTAAGCGGGTGTTCAGGGAGGCGGAGAGGAAGCACCACTGCCGTGCTTGCGGTGAAGGTTTCTGTCAGGCCTGCTCCACCCGCAGCATGCCCGTGCCCGAGAGAGGCTGGGGCAGGAACCCGGTGCGAGTTTGCGACGCCTGCTACCAGCAAGGAGGAGCTGCACAAGCCGTCCAGGGTGAGAATGCGATAAGCCTGATTTATTAGAAGGACATCGCATTAATAGCGTTAAGTCTAACCAATGTAGCACCATCCTAAATACATGGTGCACTGCGGTGGGTTTTAACAGCCTGAAGTACTTTTGAAAAAAAAAAATCTATTTTCACTGTACATGCTTTTTGCGTATGTACAGTATGCGTTGTGGTATTTTCAATTCCCAGCCGAACTGAATGCTGCTTTTGTTTCCTGCAGCGGCGCAGACGGAGCCCAAGGCACTCGTGGCCCGCAGGGTGACGGAGATGGCGCAGTCTACGCTGGACATGGTCTCCACCGCAGTCGACTTCCCGCTCTGTGAGTGTGCTAAGCGCATTAACTCCACAAACTTTCACAAACTCATCTTTGGAGATTTATAATACTAAAAGCTTTAAACACACCCCCAGCTACTGCAACACCGCAAGCCGTCTTTTTGTATTTTCTTTCCAAAAAGTCCCTCCGCAGTTCGTATCGGTTTGTAAACGTGCTATGGGCGTGCAGGTGTAACGTCTTTCTCGACAGCCTTTTTATTATTGTTTATTATTACACTGATATTCATTTCAAACAATAACATATTGTCCTTATAATTCATTCTGTTGTGTATAAACGTCTGTATAAAAGGACTGCAGTGACAGTAAGATTATTAAACGTGGGCCTTGAAGCAAAAAAAAAAATACGTTTTTGGTAGAAAATTAAAAGCAGACTCCCAGCGATATTTTAAAATGTACTATCCTGATTCGAACGTATTACATAAATCAATACAAATATGCTAAACAACCCAGAAAGAACCATTTTTTTAGGAAGTTATTACACCCACTGTTGTATTTCTTGATCACGCTGCTGACATGACAGCGACGCGATTAGCCCCAGAGGACACTTGAATGTTAAAGATACTGTAGGCTGCACGGACTGAATGAAATCGGCCAATAAGCAAATACGACTGCAGAAATGTAGAGAAATAGTTAGTTTTGTTGTATATTCCCGAATCTTTTGCCTACAAATTGAATCTGCACGACAATGTAACTCGAATCGATCCCGATACTGACTTCTGTCCTCGTGTCGTCTCTGCAGGTTTCGTAAAGGGAGTGGCGCGACCCGACTACTGGGTTCCGGACCACGAGATCACTCAGTGCCACCAGTGTACCAAGACGTTCAGCTCGAGCGTGCCCAAGCACCACTGCCGCGCGTGTGGTCAAGGGGTGTGTGGTGGCTGCTCGGCTCAGTGCCGCCCCGTGCCCTCTCGTGGCTGGGACCATCCGGTGAGGGTGTGCGATGCCTGCGCCACACAGTTAGACTCCCAGTGACTTCAGAAACAACAACGAACTCGAACCCAGTGGCTCTGAAACACAAAGAGCGGTGGCAGATTGTGCTCTCAGAATTCTGGCATTTTTCCCGTGTAGTACACTCGCGTCTTATCTGAAGGCATTAACCTACAACGTCAGTGAAAAGATGTACACTAATGCCACACTGAGAGGCTGAATTAATCAGCAGCTTTTAAATGACTGTAGTTTGATTTGCAAACAATAGGGGAAACCGTTTGAGGCAGATTTATTTCCTGTACTTTCTAATTAGCCCCCCCTTCCCCCCCGCCGGGTGCACCGTCCTACAGTGATGTTTATTACTCTCGTAATAACACTACAGGTTGTAGTTTAATGTTCGTAAAAGGAACTATTCAGGGCTTATCCGGTGGAGGAAAGTTCCCACTGTGAGCATGTAATAATGTTTATTACATGGTGGGCGTGGCACTTCATAGAAAAGTGTCACATAGAGACTCTACCCGCTTCAAATCAGGTACTAGCCTTTTACCACAAACAACCGGCTCGTTTCTACACGATGCGAACGTATCGACGCAAAATATAGTTGCGCTGGATTTTGCAGACCTGATAGACTTGTAATGCATTTTCACGTAGAAGCGCGGCATTTTACCATCAGAGTACGCTGCTCCCTCACGCTAAAACAAACACACACACACACACACACACACACACACACACACACACACACAAAAGAGCTTCTTTTGTTCCTCTAGTATAAAAATTACATAAGCTAATTGTAATATGAATCTGGAATGATCGGTAGGCGTGTTGGTGTATTGACCTGACCTCCTAGAAGCCCCGCCCCTTCCCGTCATCTCAATCGTGTCATCTCTCGTTTTGAAAGCTGCGACCTCGCGTTCGGTCTGGGGAAATAGAGATGATTTTGAAATAACTGAGGACGTGAAATCAAATTTTAATCCGTGTGATTTAGCTCACGTTCGACAAATATAGAGTTAACGTCAGTGAATTGTATTTTTTTTAAATTTAGACGAGCGATCACGTTTTATTCCACTTTGTTGATGGCAGGTCTGCTCAGAAAATACTCGACAATAAAATAGTTGGTTGAAAGCCATCAGTGTGTTCACCGAAATCAGAGAATAGGATTCGAGACTTGTTGTTGTTTTTATTGTTGTTGTTGTTGTTTACATGTTGCTGAATACTATTCGGTGAATTTTATTTAGATTTACAGTCAGAACCCTTTGTGTGTTCAAGTTGGTGTGCTCGATTACAGGAATAATAATTAATTACATTATTGGTGCTTGAGCATTGTCACCAGGCCCACGTTCAACACACTACAGAATTATGCAATTATTTACAATAAGGACAATTAATACAGCTGCCTTGCCTTTTTGTTGTTGTTTGTTTTGTTTTTGTTTTTTAAATCTGAGGTGTATGAGATCACGTCCGCTCTATCAGGGTTTCCTGCTCGCATCATTTAGTGTCACTCAGCCAACGACCTGGAAGCCTTCGTACATTTAAACAGTCCATGAATCTACCTTATATTGCTCAATGGACATATAATCAGCTTCAGAATTATTGGCACCTTTGGGAAAGATGAGTTAGGAAAAATGCCTTTGTGGGTAATTCGTTTAACTGAACATACCTGTATTTAAGCAATATCACCTGGTCGCATGGTCGTGCACGAGGCCACAGGCTGCAGGTTGGAACTTCTGTGGGTGCCAATTATTGCATCATGTGGTTTTGCTAAAAATAATAAACAATAAAAAATAAGGATTTACTTTTGTTAAAATAAATGTATTCAATAAAAGCTTACATTCCTGACAGGTTTCTGTATAAGCGAATTAACCGCAAAGACATTTTTGTTTTTCATAATCTTTCCTTTCTTACTTTAACGTGGGCGCCGATAATTCCGGAGCCGTTAGAAGGCAGCTGCTGACATGGGCACCGCTGTAACCGGAATTAAACCTCAGCGGATGTATACGAGTGAAGAGGCAGAGATTCAGATCGGACGGGGGGAACGCGATACGGCGGGAACATCATATCGCAGAACCTGAAGAAGAGGTTTTAATACCGCCGTGCGCATCAAGAGCTTTCATTCTGCTGAGATTTGCTTACCGGTTAGAACAGGTATGTTTTTATGCTAGGTTTACGCAAATAAAAATAGTTTTTTGGGGGGAAAAAAAAAAAAAAAAGATTTTGATGTCTGAACAACTCGTAGTTCATATAAGTGAAGCGATCTATGTATATTGCACTTTAGCTAGTTATTTCATCTTTTCAACTGTTCGAGAGAGAGAAATATCATAACCATTGTAAAAAGCAATCATATAGCTGAAAAAGAATTCAGTAAAGCCGGTCAGTTACTCAATTATGCTTAGGACAAATCATCCTATCATAACCAGTTTATTAGTCTTCTGTATAATAGTCTGCTTTGTAGATTCTCACACAGATGTGTTCATGACCAACACTGCACCGAAGTGACCGGATGAGACAACGCAGAAGTTCATGAAAGTGTTTGATGTTTATAATGGTCTAATTCACCTGGCTTACTCGTAGCACTTTATTTGTTTAAGCAGTTTATGGAGGAGTATTTGAGATTTTTTTTTTTTTTTTTTTTTTTTTTTTAAATAATGTCTGGATTCTCAGCTTTTGTTTATTTGTTTGTTTGTTTGTTTGTTTCTGACCTGTGGACTGGAATAAATCCCATAAAATAAGTTTTATGAAGCGATGTAACCAACGTAATTATGCTGGTCACATATTCATTTTTTATAATCCTGGTTTAACTTTTCAGAATATTAAAGAATATGATGACATCGAATAAAACGTGTCTTTATTTATGGGGGGGGGATTTTATTGCCTTTAGAGGAAAATAATCAGCAAAAGATTTTTATTAAATTTATTGTTGCTTTTGTTCCTTCAGAATGGTATTTCAATGGGGAACAATTTAGGATCATTTAGAAAGCCAGTGTAAAGGAGAAAGATGGCGTAGATGACGTTGGGACAGACGTTCTAGGAATCCAGAATCTGATTAAAAACCTACATGCATTTCCTCTGCTTATAGCATTACATCTCCTTAACCAAGTTCTCTCTTCTCTGCCTCGATTAGACGAACGTGTCCCTGGTCCACAGCGTATCGGCTGTGGTTCTGTACCTCAATCGCGAATAGTTTTGAGGTTGTAAGACATTTAAGAACAGCATAATATATTTTCGGGGTTAGATGATGGGAAATATTCGGATAGAGGTAACTCGTGGAGTCGGAGCTACGCTGTTAGAAAAAGAATAACAAGGTTAAATCTAAAACCTTTAAAATGTCTTTTGCTTTGTCCTTCTGGGGAAACCATACACCATAATGAGAGTTTTAAAGCAGAAAGACCTTGAAAATGCCAGTTAAAAAAAAAAAACCCAGCAATGCTACACATATCCAATGAGGACTGTGTGCTTTGTTTTACACCTACAGCTGAAGGATACAAAACATCTGGCCATGAATCAATAAAAAGAAATGAAACAGTATTATTTTTCACAAAACCTACGCCTGTGCTACTTACTGAATCTGAACAATTTCAGACAATTTATGAGGACCTGTAGACACACCTGGGGAAAAAAACACGCTGGACTTTCATTGCCAAATTCACGAATGAACCCTTTCATTAAATGTTGAGCCTCGTGTGTTGAGATTAAACTCTGAAGCGGTGATATCTGACAATAAACAGTTAAACAGAAGCCATTTTAGGAGTGCTGTGCTAGTAATATTAATTAAACATTGTCACGCCAATGAAGGGGTGCTATTTCTATCAAGCAGCTCCACAGCAATGCCTTAGTAACCTAAGTTCTGACTTTCACTTATCAAGCCAGAAAATAAATACTGCTATAAATAAATAAATAAATAAACACTGTCCCAATATATCTGAATTCACTCTAATTTGTAAATGTGAACGCAGACTTCATCACCTTCAGTCGAGTAGCACGTTTGTATAGACCTTTTTGTGAAATCTTGGACGGGCGAACCACGTTCCTCACCCGTTCAAAGACACCTGGGTATCGTCACACATTTTCTGAGGTTATTATATAATCATAAATCCTACTGGAAGACTTAAACACTTATAATTCACTAATCCACCTCTCGTCTTTGGAGGCGAAGCGAATTCTCCTTTTAAGCTCAAATCGCTGCCTTACAACAGGTTCATGAATCAATCAGATTTGTTCATGTCATTACGTGTGCTTCAACCCTGCACTTGTCTCTAGGTAACTCTGATGAATAGGGGCAATTACTGACACCAGTGAGCACTAATTACATGTTATTGTTGGAGCCTCTGCAAATCAAGTCCACAGAAGGGATTTTGTGGGTCACACTGGACTTTCATTCACATCCAGCAATACAAATTTACATCTTATACTGTCCTTATTAAGCCAAAAGGTTTTCTTTGGAAGTATTTCAACTATAGTGGTGCAGATTATCACTTTTATCACATAATACTCTTTTTTTTTTTCTTTTGGTGTTTATACAACAGAGGAAGAAGAGAAGAAACATGTATTGAAGATGTACTTCATTATACTGTACAGTAATCACTGGAATCAGAAACTCACGTGTGTGCAGGTTTTTTTGCGGTTGAAGAACCAGAATTGATCTGTCTTTATGAACTTATAGACTCCTCTCACCCTACATGACCCTTTCTTGCAGGTTATCAGGGAGAACAGAGCTTGTAGTACAGAATTGCTGGAGCTGGACATGGAACAACCACAGGCATGTTTCCTATTATCAGCTTATTCTGTATACTGTAGGCATCATGGGACTTACATGCAGCTAAAGGTACTCATCAACCACATAGCTGTACCTGTTTAGGCAGGGAAGACGACATGTAGCCAAGCCAAACAAAAAAACAATAAAGGACGTAGAACATATATGTCTGTGAAGAGCCATAATCTAGGTTATTTATGAACGCATCAAGTGTGTGTTGTATAAGAGAGATTCAGTCATGTGCTTTTGAATTCAATCTGACACACAATACACAGACTTCTTCTACTTATTATTATTATTATTATTATTATTATTATTAGGTTACATTAGTGACATGCAAAATATATATTATATATATATATACACACACACAGCACTGAATAGCAAAGCCTTCTTTGTATTGCTCTTACGTCACTCGATATCTTCAGTGGGGAAAACAATCATGGAGGTTGTGACTGCATTTCAGCATGGCTCTATTCCCAGGCACTGATGAAAGAGAAATACACTGCAACGCAAACAGGAAATACATTCACATCAAGTCAGAATTTAATTCTTGATGGGGAGAGGGGAAACAAAAAGAATGCAAGGTTTTGCTTTTCAGTGTGGTATGTTTTCTGCATGTCACTAATGAAACTTTTTGTATTGTTGTTGTTGTTGTTGTTTTTTTCCCCCACAAGCGTGATTGCTTATCGTTCTGACACGGAATCTTCTGGTACAGTATGTTCACACCTGACCTTCACACCCATATGTGGGCTTTCCTCATGCTGTTGAACGCACTCGATTGTCTAGAATGTATTTGTAGCTGTATAGAATGTATATTTAAAGGGCCTAGCCCAAACCTGCTCCAGCATGACATCACCCACGTGCACATAAACTTTACTGGAATGTTCTCCATACAGATCACTTCCAGCATTGTGTCAGAACAGTGGTCTCGCGCCACAGTATCTAAGCGACCTTCTGGTTTTCTATGATCCGCCACGCCTACTTAGATCAAAAGATGCAG